>PVKA01013821.1:0-54029 GCA_004027165.1 Ctenomys sociabilis | reverse complement strand
TCGCAGTCACTGCGGACAGGCACTGCAGAATCTCTACTCCTTCGGCTGTTCTCCAATCTCCAGCTCACTGCCACTTCATTTCTTTTTGCCAGCACCAACGTTGGCCTTTGCGGTGCCCCTGACTTTCTTCATTCTGTTCTTGCGCTCCTTCCGCTGCTTTCTTGAGGTCTTTTTCTTCTCATACAGGCCATGTCTTGCAGGTCTATGTTTGGGCTCATTTTTCTTTGCATAATCCAGGGAATCATAAATCATGCCAAAGCCAGTTGTCTTGCCACCACCAAAATGGGTTCTGAATCCAAACACAAAAATGACATCTGGTGTGGTCTTGTACATTTTGGCAAGTTTTTCCCGAATTTCTGTCTTAGGTACTGTTGCTTTCCCAGGGTGAAGGACATCAATGACCATCTGTTTTCTTTAAAGAAGTCGGTTGGTCATGAACTTCCGGGTTCTGATAGTTACTGTATCATTCATGATGGCAACGGATCCTCACACAGGCCGGGAGGAAAAGACTCTCTCCTTCTTTTTATATACCATTGACTAATTTTTCTAAATTTGGTGTTTCTCATTCTCTGTTCCCCATTGCCTGCACCTTTACTAGTATAATTGCTAAGTTTATAAATATCTAAGTAGTAGGTAACTTCATATTATTGCTTTTTAGTACTGTGCTATTTTTACTACAGATAAAATTATTCCACTTAGTAGATATTTACATCAGATTGACTGTAGGTCACCATTTGATTTGCCTTTGTATTCCTACTCTAACTACAGATCACTTTTATATAGATACAACTGGTACTTTATTGATTCTTAGAACTTGTCGATACTCAATTTGTATTTGATGCCATAATTGATGCTGATGGTATTACTATACTCATGATGATATAGCTATTACTACTAATTGATTTTTCTTGGGATGCTGATATCTGAATTGCTGTGGAGTAATTAATAATGTCATGGTTCATTTGTAAAGAACTGGATTCTGAGCTATATATACCTCAACCTCCTATCTCAACAAATGGAGGTATTTGGATCCTGGGATAGAGGCATAGGCCAATAGGTAGCCACACCCAGAGAACATCATTGAAAAGTGAATATTAACTAAAGAGACTTCTATACTATAAAACTTTACAGTAAAATGAACCCACAATCTTCAACAACAAAAGAACAAAACTAAAAATAAGTTTGAAAAGACAAGCTAACAAAATGCTGCCCAAGACCCCTGACTCCTCCAAAGCTAATCTATGAGGCACTGAAGGGAAGAAACCCAGAATGCACACACCAGAATTATTCAAATAATATCAAGGAAATAACAAAACTTACAAAAATACATGTGGCAAGCTCACAGAAGGTATAAGTAAGAAGATATAGCCAAGTATACACAGTGATCAGCAAGTCTACAAAAGATACTAACAAAAATATAGAAGACCTAAACAAAATAATGCAAAATAGGGCATGACCAGTATGTAAAAAAATTAAAACCCATAAAAGGAACCCAAATAGAAATTCAAGAGACTAAACAGTCTGCTGAAAGAAGTAGCTAATGTAAGGATAGAGTCTCAGAACCAGAAAAAGGGCGGAGATTTGTGACCAATTAATAAGATACCTTAGAAGTAATAAACAAACATGAAAAATGGATCAAAGAGCTCCTAAATTACACAAGAAGATTACTTTAAGGTTAATTGTTGTTGGTGAGAAATTAAATGACAACACCTGATATAGAAACTTGTTTGCTAAAATAATAGCAGAAAATTTTCAAAATAAAAGAACTTAACATATAGTTTAGTGAGTACATAAAACTCTGAGTAGCCACATGCAATAAAGAACCTCACCATGTCACATCATAGTCAAAATCCCAGATGTCCAGCATAAGAGCAGTATCTTAAAAATCATTAGAGAAGAGCAATGAATCATATGTAAAGGAAAATCCATAAGAATCCTAGCAAGTTTTTAAATAGAAAATTTAATGGACAGAAGAATTTGGAATGAAATGTTTCAAGTCTTAAAAGTAAACAGCCTCGCATATCTTGCAAAACTATTTCTCAAAATCAATGGAGAAATGAGATACTTTCATGATAAGAACATCTAAAAAAATTCATGACCAACCTACCAGCACTAAAAGAAATTCTCATGGACAGTCTAGAGAGAGACAGTGAAACTAACAATAACAAAATACTTAATAGAATGAATACACTAGCTCAGGCGAACACTTAAATAGAGAAGAAATAAGAAATTAGCAACAGAAAAAAATAAGAAAACCAAGTATAAATAATATCTATCAATAATAACTCTCAATATGGATGATCTTGATTCCCACTCAAGACAAAGAGCAGCAGAATGGATCACAAAACAAAATACAAAGGGTTTTGGATATGAAAAAAATTTTAACCTAAAAAGTAACTTAAAGACTTACACAAAACAATATCATTTACAATATCACCAAGAAAAAGTAAACTCTTGGGAATTAGCCTAACTAACTAAAGAAGTGAAAGACCTCTATACCATAGCCTAGAGCATTGTGAAAAATAAATCAGAGACAATATCAAAAACTAGAAAGTTAGCCCCTGTTCCTGAAAAGGCAGAACCAGTACTGTCAAAATAGCCATACAGATTTATGTAATCCAATAAAAATTCTAGCAACAGTTTGCATAGAACTGGACAAAACTGTTCTAAAGTTCACATGAAACCATATGAGACCCAGAATTACAAAAGAAATTCTGAGCAAAAAAAGAACAAAACAGGAAGCATCACAATCATGGACCTGAAGTTATCCTACAAAACCAGAGTGATAAAACACCGTGGTGCTGGCTCAAAGACAGGCGTGGAGATCAGTGGCACAGAACAAGGATGCAGAAACAACCCCAAGCACATTCCACTATTTGATCTTCAACAACAGGGCTAGAAATACACTCTAGAGGAGTGACAGTCTCTTTAATAAATGGTGTTTAGCTATCTATAAGAAGATTAAGACTAGACCAATGTCTTTCTCCATGCACTAAATTAGTGTCACAGTAGATCCAAGAACTGAATGTTGAAGCTGAAATACTTAACCTCTTTGAAGATAATCTAGGTAAGACTCTTGAAGCTGTAGGCAAGGATTTCCTGAATAGCACCCAGTTGTGCCGGATAATGCTGAACATCAACCACAGGTCATATCAAACTAAAAAGATTCTATACAGCAAAAGAAACAACCAACAGCACAAAAACCAACATATACAATGGGAAAATCTTTTGCCAAGGAGTCCTAGACAGATAACTCAGACCTAGAATATATAAAGAGCTAAAAAATATTAGACTTCTCCAAATAAAAGACATAATTAAAAAATGGCGATGTGACACGAATATTCTGCATAGAGGGAGGACCAATAGCCAGTCAATACACAAAAAAATGCTCAACATCACTGATCATTAGAGAAACGATAAAAGAATACTGAGATTGCCTCTTACCCCCAAAAGAATAGTCATCTTTAAGAAATCAAATGAGAACAAATTCTATAGAGGCTGCAGGGAAAAAGGAACATTTCTGCACTGGTAGTGGGAACATAAACTAGTGCAGACACAAATGGAAATCAGTGTGGAGATTGTTCAAAAAACTGGAAATTCCATTTGACTCAGCTATTTTCCTTTTAGTTATCTTCCCAAAAGAGTTAAAGACATCATACTATAGTGATATATACATACCCATGGTTATAGCAAAACATTTCATAGTAGCTATATCTTGGCAACAACCTGTATGCCCGTCAATAGATGAATGGATAAAGAAATACACAATAAACTATTGCTTTGTCACTAAAAAGATAAATTTGAGTCATCTGTAGGAAAATGCATGAGACTTTGTGCCATGTTAAGTGCCAATAAATCAGATAAACTAGATTAAACATCACTTGGTTTCTGTTTTAGGAGAAACCCAAAGTATAAATAAAAAGCAAAATACATAGATTAATAGATAACAGGAAGTAGGGAGATTGATCTTTCACAAATGAAAAGTGGATCAAGAGAGGAAAGGAGGGGAAGGAAGGGGGAAAATGGAATAAAGAAAGGAATTGAGATGTGTCAGTGCATGCACCAGTGTTGCACAAGGCACGTGAACATGTACTGTGAACATGGAAAAAAGAAAGGAAAGGGGATCAAAAGATGGGCAGACAGGGGACAGAAGGGAAAGAAAAGGATAAAGGAGCTGCGACAGGTTCTGTACACTCAACCATTCCACGCAAAAATACAAACACTGTACTGTAGACATGTACTGACAAATGCATTTTAAAGCCTACTAAGACAGATATAGTTATAGATGATATAGATATTAGCTGGCCCCTCAAAAACATAAAATACAAATATAATAACCGCCAAATAAAAAAATGAGTTACAGTTTTCAGGCACAAGTAGTGAAAATAGAATAAAGTATTTATTATTCAAATGCTATTGAATGTAGTAAAGAAACAAAGAAAGGCTAAAAAGAAGGTAAACTGGCATACAATTGAATGCTTTATGTGATTGGGACATAGATTCTTTGAATGGTAGGAAAAACATTATAACCTATTTTATTGTGACAATTGAAGGTTAGAATATAGATAGTAGATTAAAGTTGAACAGTAATGTGAATTTTTCTGAATCAAATCAATGCACTATTGGTTACACATATTTCCAGTTTAACACACTGGTATCTTTAGGTAAAGAGTCAAAGTATCCCTAACACCACTTACTTGTCTCTTAGATAATTCAGGGAACAAAATAGAGGTAGGTATAAATATATACACATATGTCTGTCAATAAACTTTTTACTTTGTCTCAGTATATTCATTTCTTTCCATATATGTGGGTATGTATACATACACATACCTTCGTGTGTGTGTGTGTGTGTGTGTGTGTGTGTGTGCATGAGTATGAGGACAGAATGATAGAGCAAACAGAACAAAATTGTATTTTATCAATGAATTTAATAAAGAATATGTATTACTTCCTTTTACTATTCTTGAAAAATATCTATAATTTTGAAACTATTACAAAGTGAGAAGTTATGAGAGGTTCACAGAGTGAAGCACTGACCAATTTTTTTAAACTGCTTATCGTATATTTAAACACTCCTAACTACCCTCAAATCAAAGTTTTCATTCACCCTTAATAGTGAAACAGGAAAGCAAAGACTCTTGTGTACTTTCAAAGTTTCCTATTGACTTTCAACAGCAATTGCAAACCCTGTCATCACTTGAAGTTGCCATTTCTGCATCTTAAAAATCTCAAGGTTCACACAAAAATCTTTTGTTCCAGTCCTCACCAGCTTTATTCAAGGTATCAACAGGTCCTGAGGACCCTGAGTAAAAAGCAGGGAGGAAATAAGCTCAGTCCACCCTAAATGACCATATGTGCCCCAATTACTGACGAGGCCAGGAGAGTCTAGCTTTATTGTTGGCTTTGTAAATTCTCCTTTGTCTGTGTCACTGTAAGGTTTGAATTTTGAAAGATTACTCCAAAATCTTAGAGATACTATGTGCAATTACCTTTCAGAAAGCCAACAATGGTATTTTGTGGGCAGGGTATGCACACAGGTATACACACACCTTCTCATGAAAGTGAGTTCTGGGGCTGCATGACTCACTGTGTCTTCTATTCAGATAGGTAGCATATTGTGTTTGGCTTGAACACAAAACTGGGTAGCTTAACTAGTAGCACAAGCATGTGGCCTTTGTCCATACCCCAGAGGAGATCACCTGCTGGGACCTCCACAGAATTTCCACTCCCTGTGCAAGTCAAAAGCCTGATTGAAAAAAGATGTTATTGGTTGCCAGGTGTTTCTTTAAGTTGGCCAACTGCTGCTCTCCTCCTTGTGTTTCCCAGGAATAGAAGATTTGAAATGGGTGGTAGGTAGTGGGATTCTTACAAGGACAATTGAATAGGAAATAGTTCCCAACCAATTAGATCAAAGGTCTATTTCTGAGTGCACTCAAAAGTTCCTGTTATCATTTAAAGAAAGGCTTATTTTCACAGGAGTCAGTATCCCAATGGATATAACTGCTGTGCTTACTCCTGGCCCTGATTTCCCACCTTCTCCAGGGTAACCCACGTCTGCTGATGTCTTCCAAATTGTAGAAGATACTTCTGGAAATTTTGTCAAGGTCATTGATCATATCTACTACTCTCCTTTGTATCCTCACAACATTGGAACCTTGTTTTATCTTTCCTAATAAACTACATATTCTTCCAAAGTTAAATTTAGCTTTAAACACTCACTATTTGTCAGATCTTGTTTGCAAGATTTTTTTTTTTTTTGATACCAGGAATCAAACTCATGACTATGTGCTTGCCAGGCAGGTGCTGTGCTGCTGAGCTGTATCCTGGAACACTAGAGATGTGTCTTGACTTAGCTGGGAAAGGAAATTATTAGAAATATTTGTAATAACAATCCCCAGGCCTATTGTGCCAGCCCCATATCCCGGGCTCGCTGATATAGCAATTGAGAAGGCATGGTAGTGCACACCTGTAATCCGAGCACTTGGGAGGCTGTAAACAGAAGAATCACTGCAAGTCCCAACTAGTAGTGAAACCCTGAACACCCTGTAGACTTTTCCCTAAAATACAGCAAAAAAAAAAGTATCTGTAATTAGTTAAGATGATCAGTAGAAGGGCTAGAAGGAAGCACTTGTGAAAAGAGGACCAGAACCAATAAAGACCAGACAGTAGGGACGGTGGATTAAACCACATGAGAGATCTAGAGGAGACACTGGTACCTCTATCCAAGCCAATGCTGGAGGCCCTTTGCTAGACAATAGTAACCACTGCCTGGGAGAGAGCTCCTACACCATTATTTTTTTGTCTTTTTACAACTTACTGAAGCTTCAGAGTCCTCCCTTCAAGCAATGGGCTAAGCCTAGATCATGTGCTTCAACCCCAGCTAACCCTACCTTAGGAGACAGAGTTTAGATTCAGAGGGGCAAAATTCAACACCTACACATTTAAAACTCTCAAAGTAATTAAGATTGGAAAATTGTTCTTTAATTTATTTGCAAATCAAAAAATTAAGCATTTAAGTATTTATCCTCTTGATGGAATTCTCTCATAAATCCCATTTTAGCATATGGGATTTATTCACTCAAGTTCTCAATTTCTGTAATTTCCTCCATTCATGTCTACTCTAAAACAGGGAGAAAAGTATTTCAGATCTTGGTTCTAGCTTACTAAAACATTTGTGAATTTTAACTCCTTATCATTTCAATGAACCAAAGAGTGAAAATAACTTATTTATACTCAGAGTCAATTGGTCTCTTTCTTTCCATTTCCTTCAGCAGAGTGATTGTCAGATTTTCAAATGAAATGAAGCACTTGCCTTGCCTTATTCCTGTGTATAAAAGTTCATAATAAATCTTAAAGAGAAAGGAAAAAAGCTAATATATCCTATCAAAGCCACTGCAAAGTATTTCTTTCACATAAAAATGGATTAGGCCTAGGATTTTCAATTTTTAAACATTGTTTTAAAGTTGATAAATGGAAGTATGGACTTCGGGATTTCTGTTCAGGATCACCTGCCCTATTTGTGTAGGCACCATAGACAGAAACTCTCTCTGTCAGATCTTCCCTCAGATCCAAAATGTATTTACAGAGTCAAAGTAAAAACATAACAAAATAATATGGAGCACTTTGTGTATTTTAGTGCATTTAATCCTTACACTGACACGAGAAGAAAAGCAATACACTCTTTTTTCAGATAAATAAATTCAAGCTAAAACAGCTAAGTTGTCCAAAGCCACAGACACAGCAGCAAATAAGAAAGTCAGACTTCTAATACAGATCCCTCAAACCCTGCTCCTTTCATTCATACCATGATACCTAGCACTTTATCTGATCTCACATAGTCTCTATTACCTGTAACAGTTATCTCTACCAGATGACCAGTGTGACCATGAATGCTGTAATAAGTGTCATATGTGCTAACTCCACCCAACTGATAAAACAATCATGTTTCTTGAATTCATTCACAAACCTTTTGTTTTTGTATAGCTAATGTGCTAGCCATGTCCTCATACAAGAAAATGAAGTCATGACCTCTAACCTACCATATCCTATTTGAAAATCCAGGTACTGCAGGGAGTGTCTTCATGATTTGAAAAAATATATCAATGATAATAATTAAGTTAGAAAAATAATAGTATTTAAAACAAAATTAAGACATTGGTAATGGATGAATGTTTTGAATTGGTTAACACAAGAAAATTCCAAGGCTTCAATTCTTAATAAATGTGTTCAGAGCAGAACCAAACACTGTAGGCAGGTCTTCAAGCACTCAAGACAACACACTGGGTATAAGATCTCAGGAAAGCCAGTATCAGAAAATGCAATACTCATTTGGAAACTGTTTGATTAATTAATCTTACCAAACTTGGTCCTTGGC
This sequence comes from Ctenomys sociabilis, assembly GCA_004027165.1. Taxonomy (NCBI): domain Eukaryota; kingdom Metazoa; phylum Chordata; class Mammalia; order Rodentia; family Ctenomyidae; genus Ctenomys; species Ctenomys sociabilis. The sequence goes on along the minus strand of PVKA01013821.1, from coordinate 45,652 downwards.
AGAAGAGGCAAAAATAGCCTTGCTTGTGAAAGACAAGCACTGTAAATCAGCAATGGTGGAAGCCAGGGGGCTCAGGGTACCCTAGGACTGTTGTGTGGCCTGCTCTGCAGTTGGCAACTCATCATCATAAGGAGATGTGTGACTGAGATGGACTCATTTATCCTCAACAGGCATTTATTAAGAGCCTATTATTTGCTCGGGCCTGGCAAGACATCTAGATGCTGTGGAGTTACCAGGGGACAGGACAGACCAAATCCTACTCTTAAAAACAAAGTGAAAAATATTTTCAGGTCAAAGTTTTTGTGTTTGAAAGTTTTCAGGCAACTTCTGTCCATTTTGTACTTTCTACAGAAGCAAACCACTGCATCATGATGCACTGAAATGCAATTTTACTGAGGTTTTGTGCTAAGGAAACAAAAATCTCAGAGGGAAAAGTGTTCAAATCTACATGACCTTCAAGGAAAAAGAGGCTCCCCAATAAGGATCAAGCTCAGGCCCACTGATGTCAAGGTCAGGGATTGGCTGATTGCTCTCCCTCTTATCTATGTATAGGTCTGGATCCAAACATGCCATATCCAATAGAAAAGGACCTTGGGAACTCTGGATTGTTTTTCCAAACAGTCATGGGGAACTGTGCCTCCTTTCCATGTAGCCTCTGAATGCCTTTTGCATTGTGTAGGTGTCCCTCAGGCATGTTTTAAGCTGATTTCTGGGTGTAGCAGGTTTCTCCCATCCTTGTTGATATAACACACCCAAATTACCACAGAGAGATTCTGGCTTCATAACATCAGATGGCCTTTTGAAGTAAGATTTCTTTGGCTGTCCAATACTTGGACGTTAAGAAGCACATTTAATCCCTTTTAAAACTTCCCCATGACTGCTCAACATGGGCAAGCTACAAAACTTCAGTTTTGGAAAACCAACCCTACCAAATCTTATGGATACATGGCCATTTATTGTTTATCTGCCCATTAAGTTTCCCTTTCTTTGTTTATTTCATGAACTGTTTGCACATCCCCTCTTCTTCCTGTTTATAGATTAAGACTGAGAAGTGAGACTCAATACCAGGTGTGAAGAATGTTGAGCGCAGTGGTTAGGCTGGTATCTGCTTTCTTTAACACGGTTTCTGCTAACTAACAAAGAGCATGGAGAATCTTTTCTTGTAATGCTGTGTAGGTCCTCTCCCTTCCTGAATGACTGAATCATCATTTTGGGAGGAGCTGGAAGGATTTGAATGGGAAGAGGATAAATGCCATGCAAGCTCTTCTTTGTAGTATACAGTCCACTAATTTGAGTAACTAAAAGGAATAAAAAGATACTACTCCAAAGCAATCTAACTTCTAGTTCCAGCTTTTTCATATTGGATCATGCTTCAGTGTTTTTGCATATGAAATTTATGTTTCACTTTTAAAAGCACTCATGATAGTAATTTTGGTAAATGCTATTTAGTAAAGCACATAATTGTCAGTTGCTACTATGTGCTTAGAAACCTTTAAATAATTTTATAATTTAATTACTCATAAGGAAATCTGTTTATTTGAAAGATTAACAATACATAAATGTAGAAGATATCTTTAGTCACAGGCATGCTTGATATACCTATGGACTTATATATTCCTAATAATACTCTGAGATTTTTGTAGATTTAGATCAGTCACGAGTTCAAAAGTTTAGAGCTGAGAAAAGAAACATTTCATTTGAGTTGGGCCAGAACAAGATAGGGATCCAAAGCTGTCCAGTCTGACATGTCGCCACATAAATTTAAGCATGTTGCTTAATCTCTTTGGGCTATATTTCCTTCATCTTTGAAGTGGTAATGATAAGATCCAATGATGTTAATGCATTCTCAAATAAGAGACTAGATAAAGAGATAAGGAGACTAAATTACTGGGATCAAAAGTCTTTCCCTTTCTATACAACTCCAACTGGGTATAAAAGTATTGTATGGCTAATATATACTCATCTCATAAGGGAAGCAATGAGAGATGTTGCTAAAAGACTCAAACCATGTGGGCAGTGACAGCTGTCTACTACTGACTTGCTGAATTTAAACTGATGACTTATTCATAAAAATTTGCTTTGCCATCTACCAAGTCATTTCCCAAACAAAGTTCTGCTAATCCCTGAGCTTTCTGACATGACATCTAAAGTTGTTCTCTAAACAAGTAGACTTTCCATTTACTATAATTTGTTTGTAGCTTTCCGGAGACTATGAATTCACAGGAGAGATGACTAAGGGGATGCCACACTTGTGGATGATATGACACAGCTAAAATAGCACCCTTTAAGTAATCCATTATCCTCAGCAAGGATCTGTGGGCTTGTGCCTACTTATTTTACTTCATTTTTTTTTCTCATGTCATCTGGTAAGATTTAGCCATCATTGTAGCAGCTGCAGTCCCAATTATCATGCTCTTCAGGACAGGCTTACAGCATGCTACTCAGTGGTGGCTGTGTCTTTTTCATAGGGTTTAAGAGTTTGAATCCCTTTCTCAGTGTAAATCCATACCCCCAAAAGAGCAAGGCAGCTGGGAATAGGTAGCCTCCCAGAGAACATTGTGCAGAGAGCGGCAGCTGCTCCGACCTTACCCCAAGGGCAGCCAAAGCCCTAGATCAAAGGGAGTTCAGAAAGAATAAAAGCATAACCTTAATTCAATACAGGAAAATTGCCATGACTATAGTTCATTCTTCTAAGAAAACGACAACAGAAAACAGAAAAAAAAGATTCCCAAAATCCCTATGATCAGGTTATGGCACTAGGAAACAGCTTGCCAATGAGGAAAGGCATATCCAGTGGAGAAGGTAACTCATTTTACTAGATTAATCAAAGTACTGTGAGTCTGCTTTTATTTTCAAAAGTACCACTGCCAAGAAACAACCTAAGCTACTTAATTCCTTCCCACAGTCTAGAATTATTAGCTATCATACATGTTAAACACTCTTAATAAAACCCCAAGAAAAGTGAATCTTATCAAAGGTGGAAGAGCTAAGCCAGGAAATAGGTAAGCAGAGACTTAGGGCTCCAACATCATTAAGAGCCTAACACAAATCCATCCTAGGACATTGACAGAAAATAGTTACCTTAAGTGTCACCTGAACAGAAAGTCAGAGGTTGAATGATACCTGTCTAATAAGCTTGTTGGTAAATCTTTCTTGTGACAGACAGAAAGACAAGGAGCAACTATCACTGTAAGATTTGAGGATCCTGGAACAAAGCTTCCTCTATAGAAAGACAAAGATAAGTTACATTCCTCATTATAAAAGTTTCTGTTAAGGTTGGTCTGGGTCAATGATCCATTAAAAACTAGACAAAAGGGCCATAAACATTTGATTTGGAGGCCTTTGGACCAAAATACATTTTCATAGTTGCTGATACTGAGCACCTTTCCCCATTCATGAGTTACCCCTGAAGCTTGAAAAGCCCCCAGCAGACCATGTTAAAGGCCATTGTGTGAAGTGAGATGGTGACATGAGAACATCTCTCACCTCACATTAGCCTACCGGGTGTCTTGGTGATGGAGCCCCACATTAGAGGGGGACTTTAGAACAGAAGAGCAGAGTGCTGAACTCTGATGGCACATGGATCCTTCTAAGGTGGAGAGGTTTGCTCTCTGCATGGGGATTCCTAGAGAGGACTAAAGGGAAGGTGTGCAGCATGACAGAAGATCATCAAAGGCACAGGGTATGTGAGGTTCTCAGTTACTGTCCTGACTATACCTCCTATTTCAGAACAGAAAGTCAGAGGTTGAAGCTATTGTGGTTAGTCCAAAAACAACAATTTGTCTTCCTAATGACCACTTCCTCTTTCTTCGCTACCCTAGACCTGGATACCTTTCCTGTGCACACAAGAGAAACTCCAATCAGCTCTTTAGGTGTCACTGAACCTGCTCCTCCAACTCCACCCCTAGCAAAAGTCCATAAAGTCTCAGCCTTCTTTGTCTTAGGTCAATGGATTCCTCTATCTCCTTTGGATTCTTTCCAACCACTCAGAGTCAATAAATGCCTCTGTCTTTCCTGTCTCCTTATTGCACCACCAAAAAATCCTGAAAAAATAATTTTAATATCCTATAGTTCCCAGTAATATTTTGTTCACTGAACATCTTAGATAAGACTAATTTGGAACCTTATACACAATTCTATAATTAGTGCTTTCATGCTTACAAATTTTCCTTCTTCTATATTATTTCCCTTAGCTTAACAGTCAACAAGTGAGCAAAGCTAGGATGAACAAAGTAGAAACAATGTATGTCTCTTTAAAAAACTACTTCATCATATTATTCTTGAACTGGTGAAAGGTGGTCCAGCTTAGATCTGCCATCAGCAGCATATTATTCTTCCCAGCCTCTGGATAACATGACATTTCCATCCATCTGCCTCTAATTCAAAGTAGTGTTGCTGCACATACTGCCAAACATGAGGCTGGCTCTCTACCATCCTGTTAATGCAGACTGCTTCATCTGTAACCGACTTACCTGTCCTCACACCATTTTGTTTTGTTTCATAATTTCTCCAAATTTCTTCTCCATTCCAGAAAAAGCAATTGCTTTCCAGTGTACATAAATGGCCTTTTCTTGGAGTTTTCAAGTGTTTCATTAGGCAGAAAGATTAATTTTATATTCATTTAAAATTAAAAAGAAAAATGACCTTAAATTCATTGATATTAAAAGCTTTAAAATCTTCATTTCATCTTAGAAATATTATTGTATCATATTCCAAAATTTTAGAGATTTTTTGAAATCCATTTATAATATTATTTTGCTCCATTTATAACTTTATTATTTAAATACATAGAAATAAGTTTAACTTTTCACATATTTAATACAGTTTACTTTACATACTGCTACCATAACAATAATTTCTGAGTGCTTTTAGAACTTAGCATTTTAGTAAATTAAACCTATAAATATGATAGACTTTATGTTTTAACTCTTCTAATATTCTAAGTAAGCCTGTAACATTTAACATAATTACATAAGCATAAATTTCTCAACAACTCTATCTTCTAAATTGGAATTGTAAGTTTGAACTATTATTGCAATAAGCAAAAATATTCTTAAGTATTACAAGATGAAATAATGCATGTCAGATTATTTGGGATAAAAGTATTAATATGTATTTAATTTTCAGAAGTATCTATAACTAATGCTAAATAGATCCACCAGGAAACTTCTTGGCTAAATAATGTGCTTGCTCCAGCAGAGATTTAGCCAGAGATGTTGCCTGAATTCTTGTTGAAAATTCTGGGAGAATACATCACCTGCATAGAGACCTCCTAAAGTAAATGAAGCTCCTAGCCTCATCCTTAAAATAGTTATTTCACAAATTTTAAACTCTGATCTATACTGACTGCTTGCCTGTCTTGTCTATTAAACAACTGCCAACTCTAAATTCTTTTTAACCTAATGCTGTTCTGATACTAAAATGATAGACAACTAAAATCTTGACATCTTAACACCATCTAAGTCCATCTTGACGCTAAAACTACTGATTTTGAGGGTTTGTTTGTCTCCCCATTAGAATCATATCTTTTCTTTTATTAACAATTCTTTCAGATGAAGTCTGGCAAAAATTGTGATGAATGAGAAATAAGCTTTATGCCTTTATATTGCTTTTCTTACATTGTTGGGTTCATTAACTGGACAGCACTTTATTATGACAATTTATAGTCAATGCATCCAGAAGCACAACCATGTAAAAAGGCCCAGAGATTATCCAAAGACTAGAATATATATATATATATATATATATATATATATATATATATTATTATTATTATTATAGCACTTCATGATATCCAAACCCTGAACTTGACAAATAGGGAAGATTTTAAAGACTATGTAATTACAACAAAAGACTAACAAAGTAATTATGATACATGAAGCATTTACTCTAGTACTAATATTCACTGTGCTCTCACCAGGTGTCAGGGACTCTGTAAAGTACTGTGCATTGTCTTTTTAGTGGAATCAATGCAGAGCCCTTGAAGTGATAGATTTCATAATTTTCCGGCATTATTAGGAGAAAAGTAGAACTTGTATGAATAGATATATATCTACATTAAACTCTGGTCTCTGAAGAGCTGGTAAATCGCCAGGCATGGTGGCACATGTCTATAATCCTAGCCCTTGGTAGGCTGATAGGAATGAGTTCAAGGCCAACCTGAACTACAGAGTGAGTTCTAGGCCAGGCTGAACTACAGTGAAACAAAAATAAATAAATAAATAAATAAATAAATAAATAAATAAATAATAAAGTTAGTAAATAAAGTACTTTCTGGAAGCTTTAAGGCATTTTTCCTTTGGTGCACTAATCAGCCACAAACAGGATGTGTGCCTGCCATGGTGACATCCTTTGACTTTTCATAGTCAAGTTTGAGCCCTAGGAGGGTGGAAGAAGAATCCAGTAATGCTCCTTGCTACAAGCAGCCTTTCTGTTGTCACCTGACATCACTTTCCCAAACAAGAAGGCAAACTTGGGTCCATCCATCATTCCATCCTGGCGGCAGAGCGTCTGTACATAGAGGAAAAGGGGAGGACAGGTGCCCAGTGCCGCCTCCTTGCTGTCCTCCTACTCACTGACACAGTGTCCTCAGTGCTTCTGTGTTATGCTCACCTTCCACTGGCCACACCTTCCGTGGATGTGACCAAAGACTCAACATCTTGTACATATAAAGTCAGTTTAGATTCTTTCATACACACTTAAGAACAAAGCCATGTTGCGATGGCAAAAGAAAAAGGAGAGGACTGGAACCCCAAGGGGCCGGGACAGACATCTCTGGAAGCTCAGGAGTTGGAGCAGGGCACCCTTCAAATAAGCTCCCTGATTGAAAAGTGACTCACAGATAGGTTTTAATCACAAAGCTGGCCATCTACTGGCTTCCTATTTTAGCTAATTATTCTTGGTGAGTACTATGCTTTTAAAAATCATTGTTCCATTTGCTTTGTGTTTTGGTTTCCTGGGGTAAATCCCTGCACATTCCTTTTCTAGGGGAAGCCTGAGTTGCTTACACTCTTAGCTAAAAGCCCCCTCCAAAAACCTCAAAAATGCCTCAATTAGCACTGTGATTCTCAAGTTTTCTTCCAAAATACACTACCCCAATTAGGTGTAGCACAGCCCGGATGTCTAAGAATTAGTCATTCTAAGACTCGCTGTTTTGTTCTATACCCTAAAATTTCATACCAAGTTTTCATTTTCCCCCTTACACAGAAATCTTATTAAACACAAGTATAAAAATGGTTCATTTATCCCCAAACAAAACTGAGTATCCAGGAAGATCCAGCAAATTGGGACATTAATTAGTCATGCAACATTATATATCTTTCAAAAGTGTCATATTGAGAAAGCAGAACGATGACTCAGAAAGGCAGGGAGTCATAGAGGAGAGAACCATCCTCTAGGAGAGGCAGTGGGGGAAGAAGCAAGTTAAGTAAAGCCCAGGAGATAACAAAGGCATCTAGGAAGCAGCATAGGACCGACAAGCATCACTGCACAATCATGCCAGCCTGAGGCCATGGCCACCTCAGCCTCCACCTCTGGGGCTCAGACTCTGAGAAAGGAGATAAGGAGATGTGCTACGCTGTGAACTCTAATTGAGAGCTCTGTGAATAGTCTCAGGGTGGGGCTATCTTGATTCAAGTCCTGATTCTCCCTTTCAGAAGCTATGTAACTTTGCACACAATGCTTCTGCTTCCTAAGGTGAAGATATACTATTATGTCACTGGACTCTTCTAAAGATGACAGATAAACACATACTAGGTGTGCACGGTAAGTGTTTCTACAGTAATCAATAATTTATGTATTCATGAACAAAGATATCTTTGGAAAGAAAATGAAGCTCCCTATTTCATAACACAAATCTATTACCCCAAGTAATAGCTCTCACCTTGCTGCAGATGGCATGAACAGAGATGTAAATAGGATATGCACTGGCCGGGCAACAGTAGCTTGTGTTCTCTGTTTTTCACTGGAGAAAATCTGGTACAGTTTCTCAGAGTGTTGTGAGCAGTTGGCTGGGGAACAGTTGCAGAGCCCGAGGCCTACAATGTACTCTCCTGAGCCTGACCCAGTGCCCAGGAGGACTATCTTTTGTGGTGGCCTATTCTTCGTGTTTGTTTTCTTGTCAGAGTTTGAAAATGGCAAGTGAAATAAAACAACTTCCCTTCTTTTTCTGGCTTCTGTGAATCCCTCTAATCACTGCTAGGTGTTGAACAGTCAAGACTGCCTCCTCTTCCCTGTGTCCTCTGCTCCATACCCTAGAGGGAACTCCTCTGCAGGGCCCTGAACTCTTCCCAGACCTGGCTGATAGGATGGTATGTGGCTACCTCTTTCTAGGTGTTGAGGAAATCCAAAAACACTTCCTCTGCAGATAATTTCTAGATTTCAAGACTATTGTCTTGCTGTGGTCTCAAAAGTTCTATTCCAGATGTCAAAGGTTGAAAAGAAGCTCTGCATTCCTGTGGTAACAATATTCAACCTCCCCATACAAATGAAAGCCTCTGGCAAAATGGAGAGAAGTACAAATAAGAAAAACACACTGATAGATTTAAAAATACATATCATTCCCATGATATTATTTCCTTTTCCATAAAGGCAATGTTTTAGTTGGTAGGCACTATACTATCAGTAACATATTTTGTGTGATGGAAGTTAAATATGGTTTTACGGGCTGGCCTAGGAGTATAACCATCATAAATAACATTATTTCTATGGGAAAATGTCTTGCAAGTGCCTAATAACTGACTTCTAAATGAATTTTTGGAACATAGCTGCTTTGTAAGTTGAGAATGGACAGTTTTCCACTTTAATACCAAAAACTTCCCTGAGTTACACATAGTGAAACTCTAGGAGGATGATTATCTTGGACTAGAGAAATTAATATTTCTAGTTTCTCTGTTTTTATAACTTACTTCCTTAGCCTTTTAGCACAAATATAATAGATCAGAGAGGCCAAATTTGAACTATAAACTAGAGGCTGTGGTGAATTAAATGTATTTGCTTTGTTCTGCAGATGTTAAACACAATTCCCACAACATTTGAAAGGTGGAGTTAATTCTGACTTAGATGGATCTAATGAGCATCTGTTTTGATTTTTCTAACCATTGATCTGATTTTCTTTTAACTTGATACTGGTTGGTTTACACAAGTCTGTGTGATAATTGTGAATAGCCAAAGGTGAAGCCATTCCATAACCCCCGAAAAGCATTTCTCTTAAAATGTCATGTAATTCTTTAAAAACATTTAACAATTTTATATGAGCACAGAATACATGGTGCATTTATGTACATGTTACTCTCATAAATGTACATATACATAAATATATAAGTAAATAAAATTTAAAAGTTGGATATTGTTTTTTTTAAAAAAGAGAAAAAGTTTCTTTTACAAAAATATTGAAAATCATACAACTATACATTATGGGTTAAATTGTGTCCTCAGAATTCATAGATTGAGCTTCTAATCCCCAATAATTCAGAAAGTGGCCCTTTTGGGGGACAGAAACCTTAAAGAAGTAATTAATTCAAAATGCAGTCATTAGTGTGGATCCTAATTTACCATGACTGGAGTTTTCCTAGGAAGATGAAGTTTGCACACAAAGACACACACACACACACACACACACACACACACGCGCAAGAGAAAAGAACCATGTGAAAACACAAAAGGGTCATCTAGGAGAAAGGTTTCAGAAGAAACCTGCCCTGCTAGCATCTTAATCCTGAACTTCTATCCTCAAGAATTAGGGGAAAATACATATCTATTGTGTAACCACATGGTCTGTAGCATTTTTATGGAAGCTGCAGAAAGCCAACATACTCCAAAACCTAAAATTTTATCTAGAGGTATAAAATGTAATTTAAGTTATCTGACAGAACAGATTTTTATATCATTTTAATAGATCATCGTTTTGCAAATTGTATTATATGGCGATATTCTATTGCTTTATAAATATGTAATTCAAATTGTACTTTAAAATATATCAAAGTATAATAAAAATTCAAATATATTAGGTATCAAAATCCTTCCCCCTGCAGGCCTATGTTGTATAACACTATTGTTGTGTAGCTTTCAGAACACAGTCTCTCCTGACATCAGTGTGCATATATTTTAATTAAATGCAGATATTATCAGAAGTGCCGAAGTTTCACTTGAGTCTTTCTTGAAAGAACTGCAGTCCTATTCAAAATATCCATGTTTAGCAGCAATTCTTTAATGTTATCCTATTAAATGAAGATTAGTGAATACATTATTATATAATCTTATAAGAAAACCTGGAAAAGCATAGGACAAACATTGTCAAAGACACATTCTTTAGTTATATTAGTGAATTTTTGGTAATTTTCTGCTTATTTTACATTGTTAGAGTATTAACATATACATACACTGACAAAGCTAAGAAATATATGATTTTTGAGAGTAAATAAGCAAGACTACTTATTGTGAAGCATTTTGAAAATACAGAATATAATAAAAAAGACAAAAATCACTCAGAATCATACTCACAGAAATCATGTGTAATCATACTTGTATAAAATTCCTCAGATGAAATTATAAGTGCTTACTGATATGCAGAGTTGGGTAGAGCTGTGTCATTCTCTTTTGTTCAGTACACACACCATTATGATATATGTAATAATCAGTTGCAGAAAAATGTGAGACTACCATGACATGCTAAGTCACAGTGACATCATGCTAGGGGCAGTTGGGGCACATACTATAAGCTTTCTACATGACTTACATATTTCATAAGAGAAGCCAGCAGTTGACAGATATAATTAGCAATTAAATTTTTTAAAAATCCTAGTAATCCTCTTTCATTCATATCAGTTTAATTAAAAAGAATCTTGGGTTGCAAGGACAACAGCTTTTAGAAGTTCATATTTGCAACTCAGGATTTTCTCAACACAGAAGGTAACTGGGATCTGATGCAAACTCAAAACAATAATCTAGAAACCTCCATGTCCATTTTTGCTGCTTTGTATTACCAATAATATTCTTAATTGAATTTATACTTTCCTTATACTAAGGAAATCTTACACACTACTTAAACATTAGTTTTACCTGTCATTTCTATGTAAGATTTCATTTGGAAAAGAAACATATGAAAACCACTGACAAAGAAGAAAAAAGAAACAAGTCTTTAAAGAAGAAAAGATTAGAAGGAGAATGTGAACAACCTTTGTATTTCTGAAAAACAGTTTTTCTGTTTGCTTCAAAAAGTAGGAGGAGGGCTGGGGAGTCGGCTCAGTAAGTGTTTGCCTGGCAAGCACAAGGACCTGAGTTCAATCCTTGATTACACTAAAAAAAAAAAAAACAACAGTAGGAAGCTGGACATGGTTGTATCTGCCCATGATTCCAGCACTAGGGCAGAAGGATAGCAAGTTCCAGCCTGGACAATGCACACGACCCTGTGCCAACATAAAATTCAGAGGGTTAGGGGTGTAGCTAAATAGCAGAGCACTTACCGAGCTTGTGAGAGGCCTTAGGTTTGAGTCCCCAGTACAGAAAAAATTAAAAAGAAAGGAAAAACAGTGGGAAAAATGATAAAGGAGAGTGAGCTGATGAAGCTATAGAAGGACAAGTCTCAGAATAAAATAAAAAGAGCTTATTGTAAATAAAGGGCTGTAAAAAATTGCCTGTGAGCTCCCAGCATTCCCAGCATGGTAGGCCTTTGCGAGGAGGGGGCCTTTCAGGAAGTCCAAACCAGACAGTTCTTCCTGGGGAAAAAAAAGATTAACTCCAATTTATAGCTCAGAACGCAGAGAAGGCCAACTTTTTGAGAAGAAAGGAAGCACACTGGCTATCTCTTTTAGGTATTTAGGAGAAAACCCAGGAAAGTTCTGCATACATCATCAGTAAACCTGGACATTACAGCACTGCCTGTGTGTACCAGAGTGCCAAGCAATAGAGATCCGACTTCAGGTACTAGGATTTGTAAAATAGCAAAAACAAGAGCAAGGAATTACAGCCTTACAGAGGGAAAGAGGGATTTGTGCAGCAGTGGTTTACATGCTTAGGTTTATGCAACTCAAAGGACAACAAGGGAAGCCCTGCTCAGGAAGATGTATTGACCCTACCCTGATATTAAGAACTCACTCAAGCTCCTAACTGTTTACTCTAGGAAAAGCTGAGTGCACGCATTGCTTACTGTGACTTATAGCCACATGCACTCATGAGAGGACTGTCAGATGTATGCACCCAAAGCCTGAAACCCTGGCTTGGTGCCTAGGCTGACCTAAGAGGAGAGCCCTTCACCCAGGTTTTCCAGGGAATTTCCTAATTTTAGTTTAATTATTAACTCCTCTTCTTCTCCTCTCTTTTTCCCTTTTTCTTTTGTCTCCATCCCTTTACTTTCTTGCTTTTCTTTAAAACCACCTCAGACTTGAGGAAACCAGAATAGTTGGTCATCCTAGTTGTACACCTTGCCAATTCAGACAGCTTGTATAAGGTGCCTAAATTTGGTGTAGGTAAGAATCATATCTACGTCATATAATTGCTATGAGGATAAAGTGAGTAATAAATACAAAGTGTAGAACACAGCCTCCCAGTGAGTGAATGATTTTTATCATCTATGATGTGTTCAGTCAACAATGTACCCTTAAGTAACATGTCAGTTCTAGTATGTATGTATATGCAATGCTTTAAAAACATGCCTTCTCCCTATTCTCATCATAGTTCTGCTAATAGTTGAACTATTGGCCTTAAAAGATTAATGCTGTCCATTGCTTGAATCCATAGACAAAAAGCTGCACATCTGAGGACTACTCTCCACAGAAAGCTCACAAAGTGCTGTCTCTGTGCAGCACGGAGTAGGAGTTTGGAGGATGAGAAAGAAGACCACAGACAAGAAGATGACTCAGTAGTGTACATCAGAGATAATACGGGTTTGTGCGACTGTGGGCAGCATAAAACACTGCAGGAAAGACTTGGAAGTAGTGCGATTCTTTTTATCATTTGCAAAGCTTCTTCATAGTCTCATAAAAAAAACTTATTGTACAGTATATATATTTTAGTCAGTGTCCTTTTACAGCATGAAACGAGCTTTATTGTAGATGTAAAAGATTGAGAGTACCAGATGCTGCCTTGCCGGGATCATCAAGGCGGCCAGTCTGTTCGATGTGATGTCGCCAGACCCGCTGCCTCTGTTTCTACTCGAGCAAAAGTACGCTGTCTTGGAGGGTCCATTCAAGAATTTTTAAGAAGGATGAGAAAATAAAAAAGGTAGAGTCAAGCTTTCTGAGTCAGTGCCGGAAAAGTCAGAAATTATCACTAAAATAAAGCAGTTCTCCATGCCAGGTGAAAAGCCTAACTCATGGCGTCAGGACCTCTCACACACTTGCTGCCGGCTGGGTCTTGCTCTGTACTCTTCCCAGCTGATGGGTGTGAGTGGCAGGCCTGCGATGGCCCCAAGCACTGCTTCCAGCCGCTGCCTTCCTGCCTTCTGTTTGAAGAGAAGAAATAGGCGAGTTTCTGGGCTTTTAAAGTATTGATATTAACAGACCACATGGATTCTGTTCTTCCATGGAACAGTTATATTTATTCACTCTAGAAATTGGCTTAGTCAAAATAAAGCCTTAATCAACTGAAGCCTGACTTACTGTGACCTTCATTTAATATTTTTTCCTTTTCATTTAGCTTCGAGGAGAAATGAAGTAAATCACAAGTAAGGCATTTGACATTAGGGACTTAGAATTTTAACCGAACAATTCCAAGGCGGACCCTTTAGTAAGTGTCCTTTGCTGGCTCCGCTTGTACATCTTCCAATTTGTCATTAAATGCACTTAGTTCAGTGACCCTTAAGCATAAGGTGATGTGAGACATCCTGAATGGCTTCTTCTGTTTGAGCAAAAAGTATGAAAGTCTCTGAGGCCAGGAGGCACCTCAGAGACAGAGTGTTTCTCTTCCAGTGCTTGTCCCTTTCTCTCTACAGCTCCTAGGTTTAGATAACAAATGTTTTTCACATTTGAGAGGATCCTCTATCATAGTGATTTTTTAAAAATGTTGGCAGCTGAATCCTCTTTCTAACTAAATCTTACCTGGAGCTCTGGCGTATACATAGGGTCCAGCTGTCCCAGTTCCATCGGAATAACTGAAGGTTTTCAGAGTGAAGGAACTTAATACTAAAAACAGGAGAGTCCTGAGTAATCTGGAACAGTACAGTGCCCTATCACAAAATGTGTACACTTCCATAATATTAATTTATTAAGTTAACCAATGAAAACTAAAAGCCATAATGGTCATAAAAGAGAAAAGGATAATATTGAGTGATAGTTTTTTTTGTTGTTGTTGTTGTTTTTAAGGAAAGGGTTGGGGTTTTTTTAGCTCACAGTTAGTGAAAGTAAAAAGTTGAGTTGGATTCCTTTTCTGGCTGCCTTGCAATCCCTTAAGAGCAGGTCTGGTAAGACATGAAGATCTGGGGATCAAACCACAGCATCCTGAGCCTAATTGCTTTACTTTAGCAGGCACTTAAACACGTGAGCTAATGGGCCGACCCTCTGTTTTTTGTTTTTTGGTTTTGGTACTGAAAATTAAATTTAGGATCTCTGAGGGACCACCTTCAGAGGCACCAGGAACCAGACTACAAAACACACTGATGTACCTCCCTGGGGCCAGCCTGTGACCCCACCAAGAATCAGGGGGCTGGGAGGAAGTGTGAAGTGAGGTGGGCCAGGCAGGAACAGCTTGCCCTTGAGGTCCTCCTTTCAGAAGAAAACAAAGGAGCCCTCAGTAGGAAGTAAAAGAGGCCATGGAGAACTCACACTTTCTTCTACTTACAGCCTTCAGAAACACCCAGAAATTTCCAGTGCTATCCACTGTCTTGGTTTCTCAAATTAGATCTGCTGTTTCTTTGACATCAGAATTAAAGATAACTGGACCAGGGACATAGCTCAGTAGAATAAATGCTTGCCTAGCAAGCGCAAGGTCCTGAGTTCAATTCCTGGTACCAGAAAAATAAATAAATAAAATTAATAAATAAACACTGTGTACACACAAGTACCTACCAGAAATTATTACATTCATTCATTTTTGAAGTGCATTTGTAACTCATAGACTTAGGTTTATATCTAATACTGGTATTTTGGAGGAAATATACTCTATAATATCACTTTCTCTTTTTTATTGTAGATACTGTACATGATATTTCAGATGCATATAGAATGAATCTATTTGGGAAAGAAGATAGTCTTGAATTCTCAATGCTTAGTTATGTTGTCTCTATAAAATAATAGAAATTAAGCCATTCACTTTAAAATAAAATTTTAGTAGCATTCAATTAAACATTTCAGTCAAGTGGCCTGCTGTGTGAATGCAGCTGGGATTGCTGAGCCTCTTCTTTGAATTTATGGGACAGGTAATTCAGGGAAAGGCACTGGTGGTGGCTGTTCCTTCTTTGTACTATTGATAAAAGCAGGAAGAACACCCATGCCCTAGAAGCCAGTGGAGTTGTTAGTGCTTGGTGAGAAATGGAGCCACCCTCTGGGGTCTTCTGGCTTGCTTATGACATTGTAAAGAGGACTGTTTGGGATAAAACAGCAATATTTGTATAATTATAACCTGGTCCTTAGATCCTTTATAGCTGTAATAATCTGCACAAGCAAAGAGGCTCTCTCCATTCTTTATGATGGAGCTGAGAGCTCAGTCACCCACTCTGTGGCTACAAACCAAGACCAGAGAGAGCATCTGTGTGTCCTATTGCAGAAACCCTGACAGAAAGATGAGCTATGCAGTGAGGAATCTTCCTCCCTAGGGGCATGAGGTAGATGGTGCAGTGATAGGCTGCCATGTCTGCATAGCTAGGTTGTGCAGAGCCTCACAGAGAGGCCAGGGGTAGCAGAGAGATCCAGGGAGGCAAATTGCAGGGCCTTGGCCTCAGCTGGTTTCTTCTTAGGAAGTTCTCTTGGTCTTAGGTAGTTTTCTTGCTCTGCTGAAGTACACCGGAGCGGGGCTTTTAAACAAGGTGAGTGATGGTGTTGAATTCAGTGGCAAGAAACACAGACTCCAAATTCTTGTCTGAATTTGCATCCAGGGTAGCACTTAGTATACTTTGCAACCCTCAATGAGTCATTTAGTCCATCTTCTCTGCTTCCATAGACTAGGGTTGTTCAGAGCACTGAGTGAAATAAAATAAGAGCCTGGCATAAGCTTCCGGGGGAACTACCCTCGCGGCCCCCCCTCCTGTCTCTCTGTTGGACAGGAACTTTCTTTCCCTTAATAAATCTATTCTGCTCATTAAAATAAGAGCCTGGCATATTATAAACTATACAGAGAAGTGTTCCCTAATGTAGTTTCCTTTATGTTTCTGGAACCCAGTTCTACAAATACATTATCGAATATTTTTAAAGCATGTTTTTATTATTATTTAATGTATTTGGTTGTTATAGTGCCTCACTATACAGTGCAGACTCAGTGATCCTCCTGTTTTCACCCTCCGTTATCTCCGCTGGGATAAAAGGTGTACATCACTATGCTGTACCTCTGTGGCCAACCCAGCTGCCCTGGGGTGGGGCTGGTGTGGCATGTGGTGCAGAGGATCCCTGCACTTGCCTAAGCTTGCCTCAACAGGTGCTTTAGTCCACTGAGCTATCTCTTGTCCCCAGGAGATTTAATTATTAAAATGCTATGCAAACACAAATATGTGATGTGCCAATGTTTCCCTGTGTCTTGGGACATTTAACTTTTTCCTGTGTCTTGGGACAAAGTTTCTTTTGCCAGATCTTCTTGTAAGTGCATTAAAAACTGAGAATGCTGTGTTTGGGCATGGGCAGCCTCAGTGTAGAGCTCGAGAGGTTACCTCAGAGGCACAGTTAAAAGGCACAAATGTTGGGCAGCTTCAGATAAACAGAAGAAAGCTGGACACTTCTTGCCATACTACTTTTGCATAAATATTTCCCATGAGACAGAGCTTTTACATCTTTCATTAATCCAGTGATTCTGGTCTGACTTTGCATTTGCCATAAAGAATGGATTAGATACTGTAGATGATTTGACCCCAAAAGAAACATGTTCTGCTTTTCTTATTACAAGTTTCTGGGCAAGACTAATTAAAATCTTGAGTTTATAAGGGGAACTGTTAAAATAGTGACAACAACACACTATCATTCACAACATTTACTCATGTGAATTGGAATTTCCTCAATGCCATAAAACTGAAGCAAATTAAAAAGAAATGCCATCCTGAGCTTTCTATAAGAATGCAGTACCAAGGCCAGGGAGATGGCTCAGTGGAATAAGCACTTCCCTGAAAAGTGCAAGGGCCTGAGTTCAGTCCCCAATTCTGCCAAAAAAGAATGCAGTATCAGTGGCACGCACAATTGTAATCAGAACTACTTGGGGGGCCAAGGCAGGAGGATCACAAGTTTAAGGCCAGCCTTGTCAATTTAGATCTTGTCTTAAAATAATAAAAAGCAAGTAGATATAGCTTAGTGGCAGAGACCCTGGACAGTAGGCTGCTCCAACCCATGGCCTCACCTCAAGGTCACATCTATAGACAGTAGGGAAGAACATTCTTCTATGTTTATATTTGCAGGGCTGGAAGATGTGTAATAAAAAAGCCAGGCTCAATGAAAGTCAACTCTCTTTGTTCTATTGAGGAAAACTATGAGAAAAGTGTAGGCCATGAGCATAGACTTCAATATAGCACCAGGCTGAGGAACAGACTCTGTATCCTGGGAGGTGCTCTTCCCAGAGTGGCCCACTCACCATCCTGCTTGCCCTTGGAAGCCAGGCAAGGCCCTGACAAGCCCTACCTGATCCCAGTTCCCCTCATGCTATCTTCTCCCCCAGCCTGCTGTCCTCATTCCTTCTTGAACATCAGCTTGTGATGTTTAAGGGCTTGTACATTGATCAGAGTGATCTGAACTCTTCTGTTCTACCGTGTGACCTTGCAAAAGTTCTTGACTTCTTTACATCTCATTCCTTAAAGGGAGTAAAGGTATTACCTGCCTTCTAGATTAATTATTATTGACCTATAGTATGACTTAAATTCCTTTGGGTTGTTGCATCGTCAGTGCCTTTGATGATGCCCAGGCCAGAAAGGGTGACAAGCAACAGTCACTGGTTCAGCAGGAAGGGAAGACAGGTGGCCCAGGTCAGAGCTGTGGCCTTGAGCAGGCAGCTGTAGGCTGAGCAAAGCCTCCCCGATGGTGTTCTGAGCTTCATGCTTCCTCTGATGGTGAGCTTCAGCCCAATCTTATGCTGAAAGACATCTTTGCTCTGCAAGTGTTGCTCCATGAGTATAGCACTGCCTGTTGCAGTGTTACAAACGTTTGGCGGGGAATTTGCTGAGGTTGTCAGGATCCGAGTGCCTGATACTGAACACATTTGCTGCTTCCTGGAGCAGATTTGGGAGCAAGAAAGCTTCGAGGAGCCCTGCCCATCAACCTGCCCTTTGCAGCAGAGAAGCTGGTACGTGGTTTTGCTGTCCTAAAGCTGAGCACAGGGTACTGAAGAATCCTCACAGCCAGACCTCCCCTCAGTCCCTCCAAGATGCAACTCCAGTGCACTGCACCCCGTCTGCCCCATCCTTCAAAGTGCTGTTTTCACTTCAGTGAGCACCTACAAGTTACAGCAAAGTTTCCACAGTATTATAATATCCTGGCATCAGAGGTATGCATCACTTCTCTGCCTACTATCTCATCATGAGTACTCCAGATTTGCAAGGAAAATATTTTCCTGAGATTTTTGTTTTGTTTTTCCTATAAGAACATTATTCCTACTTTGACTTCCTGTTTCTTCAGGGCTGCAGACACTTCATTTCAGTTCTCTTGGAACCCTCTTTGTCCAGCATTATGTGGATGATTTGGGGTGCACACACCCAGCACAGTCCTCTGGCTCAGCTCCAGCTGCAGTGTCTCATCACCTTCTGAGCTCATCTGTGGTCTCCCTGCTAGGCACAGTGTAGAACCCTCTGGGAGGCTCTCAGGGGCCCTGTCTTCCAGGACTCATTTCAAGGCTGTCTGGGTTGCCAGGACTCTAACTCACATCCTCTGTGCTACAGAAGGTGGCATTAAATGCAGACTTCACCCACTTGGGATGCTGTGAGGCTCCATGCTCTAGAACCTGCCCTTTTCTACCCTAATCCTGCCTTTGTCTTGGAGGGTGCCTAGGTGACAGTCTAGAGAATCCCAGAATTCACCAAATTTTCAGTCATTTGAATCAATCCCAAATCCTTCCTGTCCCCTCAGGAAGTGGGATTTTTGTCAGGTTTTATCAGCAACAGTGGTGGTGGCAGCAGTGGTGGCCGCACGGCAGAGAAGTACAAATAAGGGGCGGGGAAGCCTTTGTTAACTCTGAAGACACAGAGAGGACTGAGGGAAGGGAGATGGAAAGCTCTTCCGACCTGAAACAGGGAAGCTGAGACTTTACTGAGCTTTACTAGGGGCGAAGTTGCAGAGGCAGGTTTGGTGACGCACAAGGAGTTGATTGGAGGCTCCCTTGTGTGGGTGGGAAAGGTAAAAGGAAGTTGTATCCAAGCCTGGAGTGGGGAAGAAGTAGGAAGTGGTCATTGGGAAGATAGGCTGTTGTTTTGGAATTCACCCATGTTGGATCAGGGCCACAATAATTTAGCAGTCTGTATTCTGGCTATGACCTATCAATTTTGAAACAGGAAGAGTCTCTTTCTCTTCTCTCCTGATTGAGCTTCAGACCTTGTACTTGTCAGGCAGGCACTTATGCTATTGAGCTGCCTCCCCATCCTCCTCCCCTTTGTGGTCTATGGGTGGGATGAGGAGGGTGATCCTGGAGAGCGGGTGAGGAAGAAGGGCAGCTGTTATATTGAAAATCTGTCTTGCCACAAGCCATGATTAGCTTTATGCAAGCGTCACAGCAATTGTGTGCCATAGATAACCTCATCTCCCAGGTAAGGAGACAGAGATTTGGAAAGGTTAAGGTTGGGGAATGTGCACTATGTAATTGTTCAACACTGTCCTTCGAGAGGAAGGCAGAGGCCCAAGGCTGATCTCCACACTTCAGACCAGTGCTGTAGAGTGTGCTGGCTTCCTTACCCTCAACGCACAGTATATCCCGCTGAGTTTCCCCTTTCTCCCATACTCCTCATCCTAGGCAGCAGAGCCCCATTGCCCCAACTGATCAAAACTTCTGGTGCCTTTTCTTATCATACAAAGCAGCAATGTCTTCCCCAGTAGAGGGTTAGGGCCAAAGCCCTTGTTCAGCTGGGAAGCCTCCATTGGGCTGAAAGACCTATGAGAGGAAAGAAT
Source organism: Ctenomys sociabilis (assembly GCA_004027165.1). NCBI lineage: Eukaryota > Metazoa > Chordata > Mammalia > Rodentia > Ctenomyidae > Ctenomys > Ctenomys sociabilis. The sequence continues at coordinate 25,439 of PVKA01013821.1, read as the reverse complement.
GGCTGTAGAATCTCTGTAGATGAGCTAGGTACATAGCAGAAAGCAGAGAGCCCTCTACAGAGGGAAAGAATAGAAAACAGAACCTTGCACAGTGAGCAGTCTGTATCCCAAGCAGGTGACCTGCAAGTGAGAGTGTTTGGGCATTTTCTGTTCATGACTGATTCTCTGCTCATTGCAGTGCCAGAAGCCTCAGCTGTTGTGAAACAGTTCCACCAGAAGGTTACTTGGAAGAAAAACATTGCTGTAACATTATTACAGAAGCTTCCTCTTGTTGGGGGGTCTGTTGTGTATCATTTCTGGGCCTACCACTGGGAAAGAAAAAACTTAGTTTTATAAGACTCAAAGATTTAAAATTAGCTACCAGGAACTATTTAATGACTCCTCTCCTTCAACATGAAAGCAGTTTGAAAGAAAGAGGAGAATTAAATAAAATGTCAATGACTGGAATGGAATGCACAGATGTTTCCTAGGAGGTTTGAACAATGACTTTGTGATTATCCTGCAGGAAATCTAAGAAAATAAGTGGATGCCTGTGAAGCCTTCCTTTCCCTCCATTCAGCTCCACTGGATATCACACCTGGATTTCAAGCCATAAGTTCAGCTTTTCTGAGAAGTGTCCATCTCAGCACAGGCACCCATTCAGCTAGGTGATTACAATCAGGTGTATAGAACACATGTTATATTCTAGAATATTTGTTTTAACTAGTGAATCATATTTCAATCTTACTGTCAGCACTCTTTCAGCTTTTGTGATATCCTCTCTTGGTTACTGTGGTTCTTTCTACTTTGTAGACAGCTGATAACTACATGTGTCCCATACATTCTGCAGCTACCACATTCTAGCCATCAGAGTAAGAATCTGTTCAGCCAGAGGCTCCATTAGGCACAGAAACACAAAAACACAGAAATGAGCTAGGAAGCTCAACCCTCCTCTGACAGGCAGCCTCCAGCATGGCCTCAGTGATCCCTACTTCCCACCTTTCTCTCCTATCCTCAGAGGCAGTGTGGGCTGGACCTAGCAACTGAGCTCTAACAAATAGAGTAGGTCAAAAATAGTTGTCCCCTCCCAGATTAAGTGACTAGAGCACTGCAGCTCCTGTCTTGGACCTCCTATGGCTCTCCCACTGGCTGCTTCTAGAGGAAGCTAGCTGGCCTAGCAAATGGCCCATGGGACAGAGTCAGGTCTCTGGCCAAATCAAAGGAGTGAGCTGGGAACCTATTCTTCACCCGTTCACTCTAAGATAACTACAAACACAATCAATACTTAGTTATAGCCTAGTAGGAAACCCTAGTCAACAAAGCTACCCCCAGATTTTTTTAAAATGTTATTTTTGTATTTTTTATTTTATTGAAGTACAGATATCAATGAGACAGTTTTAAGACACCTTAACAAGGTGGATTCAATAAATTAATACATTGCAAACTGTTTTCACAATGTTTTGGTATTATACAAGGTGCATACCTGATATTATGCTTACAGACATTATTATAGCAGATTTCTCTTATCAGTAAATTAAGAGAGTGTAGCTGTTTTATGTATCTTATTTTTTATACCTGAATTATATCAAAAATTCAATAACTAATACTTTCTACCTTGTTATTTTCCTAGTGGTTGTCCATAGTACTAGAAGCCAACATAATATCCTGTCCAACCCCCATTAGTACAAATCTTGCCTCTCAAAGAATTATGTAGAAGCACAGCACATTTATCCCAACTGTACTGTCCATACACACACATCATGATTCTTCCTTTCTATACCCCCTCCTTTGTCTACACCTGTCAAAGATGGGCACTCCATTGTCATTCAACTAATTTAGGTGGCTGAACTCAGCGACACAGTCCAACACCGTCCAGCATTCCACAACAATAGTGAGTTATCTGAAGAAGTTGTTGACCGTAGCCATTTACAGCTCAACTTATTATTATGTTCTCGCATTGTATACCTCATTTTTATACTTTTCTGCTGGATGGTTAAGACTGAGACAGAGCAAGACCTATATACCAAAACATGTAGTTTTTGTTTCTGATGAGGTCAATGAAGTCCCCTCAGGGTTTATCTTGTAATCTTGTAGATTTGTCTGTATTCTGTAGATTTGTCTGTGTCATCCATGTGGATGAGTCATGGCCAATGCTTAACCAGTTTGCTCACTGTGAGAGCCTGAGAAAAAGTTTTCTCTCCATGTGACTCTCTCCAGGCACACTATAGAACTTCGATCTCTTTCTTCTGTGGCTCCATAATCTCCTTGTTCAGAAAATTTGGGGCTCAACTGAGTTTCATGATGTTGCAGTACAGGTTCTCCTATGTCCTGAGTCTTTGCTGACCTTGAAAGGCTAGGGCCAAAATATTGGCTGGTCTTACGGCTCTTCTATTTCTCCAGTTTTGATCTTTGACTTTAGGTTGTTAAACATCCAGATGAAAACCTGAAATAAACCAGACACACATGTGTAAATATTGTATAGTCTCTCTAGTATAAGACTCGAAAAGAAGAAATCCAAATAGAAATGTACAACAACAACTAAAAACAATTGAGTCAGATAAGGCATATGCTGCAGGGTACCCCCAAATTTTTGATCTCTAAAAATTGAGAAAATGTGTGCTTGACCTGTTATGTTACCAAGTTTTGGGAATAACTTATTGTTCAGCAACAGACAACCAAGGAGGTAGACGCTATAGAAACAGAATATTAGCATATGCATTGTTTTTATTATGTGCCAAAAATAGCACTAAATGCATCATTTTATTGTTTGCAGTAATACTGAGATTCTATTGTTACCCTCATTTTTCAGATGAAAAAACTGAGACATAGGTTACTTAACATGTTCACGAATTCATTGCTAGTGAATGCAACAGCTAGAACTTGAGCCCATATCTCTCTGAAGGGCCTTTGCTCCAGAATCAATGCCCCACACCTGAACACAGGTGCTGGCTCCCTGTTGCGGAGAGAAGATGTAAAAGTATAGAAATAAAATGTTCAGACGATGTAAGTTACACACTATAATGTCCCTGGTGTTTTTATTTTACCTTTTGGATTCAGACTGCATTAAAAACAGTTCTGAGAAATATTTACCTTTTCTATAGTGCTCTATGACAAATAAACACTCCATGATGAGAGTTTACTAAATGTTTGTCGACATGAATAACTCTGTAAATATTATCTCAGTCTTTATGATTTCATTGCTTTTACATCAGGTGTGCAGTTTCATCTTAAAAATCTAACTCAACAAGCTGCAGGGCTCTGTGTCCCACTTGGGAAATCTGTGGCCTCGGGTACTGAGAAGAAAACATTAGCAGTGCCAAACTCTTATGTCTGGAGGTAGTAGCTTTCACTGTAGAAAAATATGTATAAAATTTCAAATGATATTTGCAATGTCAAACAGTAAGCTTCTATATACTCAAATAGATGCCAGATGGTGTAAAGAAAAACTATCAGAAATACTAAAAGTATCAGAAATTTAACAGAAATATGGAACAAATATAACTCATCCAACTTTAAAGCGTAAAGAAAATAAAAGCTGAAAAAGTTTTTAACATATACAAGTCTTATTCTGTAAACTGAGCATTGAAGACTAACATTTTAAAGGAGTTATATCCATAAAAAGGGCAACAGAGTTAATATTTTAAAAGGAGTCCTAAAATCTATAAGGAGAGTATTAATATTGCAATAAAGAATGTTACTGCAGAAATGCCTATCATAATTCAGATGTTTCATTCATTCCATTATTTAATCTTCATAATTATGGAATCTCTAGCATTATTCCATGTCTTGCTGTTGAAAAAAATGTAGCTTATCAAGAATAACTGCACTGCTAAGGCTGATGCAGGAAGATTACTATTAACTTGAGGCCAGCCTGCATTACATAGAGAGAGAATGTCTCAAAGCAAACAAACAAAACGCTAATTTACACAGCTTTCTGAATGGTGAAGTGATCTGAATATTATTATGAATCTTTACCTGCTGGGTTCCGACACATAAGCATAAGTAGAAGACTACTAGGAAGGGAACTGATGTAGATGCTACACTATCTTTAAATATATTCAATAATTTATAGCAAATTCAAGGTACAGGGGCTGGGGAGATAGCTCAGTAGAATAAGTTCTTGCCTGACAAGCACAAGGGCCTGAGTTCAATCCCTGGTTCTGGAAAAATGAAAAAAAAATTCAAGGTATATTTTAAAGATCATTTGAAAAATACAAGAAAGAAAATATTTTGCTATGGCCATTAGTAAATATTTTCTATTCAGAAATATATTTGTAAGCATCTGTTGTTTGAACCCTCTGTGGCTACTCAAAAAATGCACACAGTCAGTGTCATTCCTGTCCCAGGGCTACTGCTCTGTGCATGGGCCTTAAAAGGTCTTTATAACTCTGTGTCCCAGTATATCACAAGGGACAAGCACACACAAACTTTTTCAACATAAATTTTGAAGAAATGCATGAAAGAAGAATTCATCAGGTGAGAAAAAGAGGTACATGAATGAAGGCATTTGTGGGAGCATTCCCTATAATGATAAAATACTGGAAACAAGGTCACCACCCATAAGAAACACAATATTGTAACAATGTGACATATACTCACTGATCAGAAATCAGAAGAACATTTGACCATTAGGGAGGCACAAAATGTAAAATAGAGTGTGATTCCCCCCGTGTTGAAAATATGTTTGCATAGAACAAAGATTAGAGGTTAATAGTTTTAAAAAACAAAGCTAGTGTTGCCATAGGGGGTGACTTGTGATTTTTGTTACTCATTTCTCACAGTTTGCTTTCATGTAGTTCCTAAATTGCTCATATTTACGCAAGGGCTGGGGAGACAGTACAATAAGAGCTTGCCTGGCAAATGCAAGGGCCTGAGTTCAATAACCGGTTCCACATAAATAAATAAATAAATAAATAAATAAATAAATAAATAAATAAATAAATAAATAAACAAATAAATAAATAAATAAACAAATAAATAAATAAATAAAATCTAAGCTTTTCTGCCTGCTCCCCCCTACCCCGAGCGCCACTCTGGCTGCGCCGCCCTTGCTCTGAGCGCCTGACACCTGCTAAGCTTGCGCGGCCACCACCTCCCTCAGCCACCATCATAGTTATCTACCAGGACCTCAACAGCCATGGTGAGATGTTCTCCGACATTTACAAGATCCAGGAGATCGCAGACGGGTTGTGTGTGGAGGTGGAGGGCAAGATGATCAGTAGAACAGAGGATAAAATTGACGACTTGCTCCTTGGTAGCAATGTTTCTGCTGAAAGCCCAGAGTGCGAAGGCACCGAAAGTACAGTGGTCACTGGTGTAGATATTGTAATGAACCATCCCTTGTAGGAAACCAGCTTCACAAAAGAGGCCTACAAGAAGCACATCAAAGACTACATGAAATCAATCAAAGGCAAACTTGAAGAACAGAGACCAGACAGAGTATGGAAGACTGCAGAGCAAATCAAGCACATCCTTGCTAATTTCTTTTTATTTTTAATAATTTTATTGAGAAACAAATAGCAATGAGAAAGTTCAAAACTGATTAGTAGGACAGGTTTAATAATTAATACATTGCAAATTATTGTCTTCTTAGTGGTTATTCATAGTACAAGATACAGACATGATATCCTGTTCACAAACACTATTAGAACAAATCTTTCTATTCTTTAACCATGCTAATTTCAAAAACTATCAGTTCTTTATTCATGCAAGCATGAATCCAGATGGCATGGTTGCTCTCCTGGACTACGGTGAGGGTGGTGTGACCCCATTTATGATTTTCTTTAAGGATGGTTTAGAAATGGAAAAATGTTCATGGATTTGATGGCAACCTTGGATCTATCACTTGTCATAACTGGCTGCTGCTTGTCATCTATACCACACCAGGCTATTACACAAATGGGACTGATGTCATCTTGAACACTTTGTTTATTTTGGCCATGATATACTTGGAGTGGAGGCATTGTTTTTTAGGGGAAAAAACATGTCAAATAAGTTGTCTAAAACTAAGGTGCCTTTAAACTCACTTGAGAGAATGCCTGTTAGTTTAATACATATCTAAGCTAAGCCCATTGGTACTGTTCATGGAGAAGATAGAACCTGGTCAGAGGCCACTGCTAAAAAGCATAAGACTGTCTTCCAATAACTTCTGCAGTGGAACTGCTTCTGAGACTGGAATATAAGACAAGAATCAAAGTTTTAATTCTGAGTTGCAGAGAAGGGAAAGAGACAATGTTCACAGCAGTACCAACATTTGAAGTGGAGCCTTACATATTTCATCACCTACAATGGCAATAGTTAACACTGGAACAAATTACCAAAAGAACACAAAGACTTAACTCAATTGGAAATAAATAAATAAATAAAAACTAAAAAGGACCTAAATTGATTATAAGATTATTTATAGGCCAATAACAACTATCAGTTATCAAGTTTACAGTTTTGACCATTACAAAGTGGTTAATTTCCTTTAGCCATTTGTTTCCGATGTAATTAATTTCTCTCACCTCTACCTATAATAGTACTTCAGTATTACCATTTTTTTCTTCTTTTACAGCTTGAGTAGGCAATTATAGATGTGCCTTGTATAATTAGCTGCCTAAGTGCTTTTGGGAATTATAGATAAATAACAATAAATGAAAATAACCAAACAATAAGTAAACCAGACCTAATGCAGAGATAATATTCAAGCACATGCCATTAGATGACTAAAAATCCAGGCCAATGCTAATTAAACTAACTGCTTTACACTTCCAAACTTTACCTCCTCTCCCGCCCACTAAAAGCTGAGCCCTTCAGCAAAACTCTCGGGCATTGCTTTCCTATGATGTCTTTTTATTTTAAATTTCCAACCCCAGCTTCTCCTTCAGCACAGGATGTACTGCAAATGTTAATGCCTGTGCACTGGCCAGGCAGCCTGTGCTTCCAGCAGGATCCTGCTGCTGTCTCTTCCACACCACCTCCTTGTCCCCCACAAACTCTTTTTTTCTCTCAGGATGTGGCCGATACTTTAATCCTCCTTGCTTTGTTTTAATGCATTTTATTTTTAGCAATAGTCACATAATTCAGTTGTCCATTGTGAAGTGATTCTACTCACAGGAATACTGTCAGACCTCCCCTATCCCATCTTCCTCTAGTAGTAATTGGACATTGGAAATAAAAAAATCAATAATATTTTATGCTATTTTATATTAAAGAAAGATTTGCCAAAGTAAAACCCAACAGTATTTACATAAATCACCTCTGTCCTCCGGTGTAATTTGAAGATCTTTCAGGGGTTTGAAAGATTAAATATTATTTTCAGTGAGTAAAGGAAATAATTTACTTGATACCTGGCAATTAAGCTTTTGCAAACTCACAGGCTGACATGTTTTATTTGATTTATACCAAACAGAGACAAAGTTGAAAAGGATTTAAAAGAATATATTTTTCAAAGTTAAGTGCAATCTTAAGCAAATCTAATCTTTTCTAAGTACCCCAAATATTTCCCAAACAGTCTCCATTAAGGGGAATGAGTGGAAAGAAAGCTCATACACTCTACATTTGCTTTCAGGACAAGGGTTACATTTTTAATAGAGTTAAATGGAAAGTCTTGATAGTCACTTTAAAGGACTAATATGAAAAGAGTGGAGAGAATGCCTATTATGGGCATGTTCTTGCTTCCAGCTGGCTGACTAACAATGGAAACACCATTTAGGATGTTCATATGAAATGAGCACTGACATGATGTTTTTCCCCTTAGCAATGGATGAATTAAACTTTGTGAAGAAAGCAAGTAGTAAGCAATTCTGGCTACCTGTGACTTAATATTCACTAGCTATCGAATCATAAAATTTAGATAAAGGAAGATTTTAGACTCTACCCAGTTTCTATCTTCTTGTAAGTGAGGAACCATGGGTAAAAGAGGTAAAGTGGGTTACCAGTTTCAAATAAAGAATGCTACTGAGTGTCCGAACTGGGACTCCCATCCATGGGCCATGTTCTGTGCCACACAGCCTGTCATCCATGCTCCCATCTACCTGTCCACCCAGCTAGCCAGGCTTTTGGTCTCTTTAGAAGTCATTCTGGAAAATAAACTCTCTCTGGAAGCACTCCTTTTCTGAGTGTAACTCTTCCCCATGTGCACACTTCTTTGGCAGTATGACTTTTTTATTCCTCCAAGCAGAAGGTATTTTTTTTCCTCATGCATTGAATCTAGGTCAATCTGGATTTTTGCTTTGACCTTTAAATGTGATGAAAGTGATACTATCTAGCTTCTGAGTCTATCCTCAAGAGCCTGTGTAACCTCTGCTGTCCTTCTCTTGGTGGTAGAGATGAGAAATCATATGGCAGACAACCAAAATACCATAGTCAATGTTTCTAGTTATCTACTAGACAAGTACATGAAACCAAATTAGACTAGTCCAGGCTGAAGTCTCTGTACTAACTGAACTCAGATGCAGGAGTGAGCACAACTAACGTCATGTCATGCAGAGATTACCACCAGTAGCAACACTGCACATTTTCTTGACTCGCAGAATCATGACCAAAAAACTAAGTGCTATTTGTAGACCACAACTTTTTGTTGTGGCTTGTTGTTGTAGAAAAAGAGCCCTGATTCATTACTAAATGCTAGAGTGCAGAGAAAGAGCCCAAAAGATAAATAAAACTGTCTTTTTAGAAATGGACCACTGAAGGAAATAAATAAGCAAAAACTTCATTAATAAGTTCGGTAGAGTTTTAAGTGAGAAATTATAAGTAACTGAATCAAGATATTGAGAGTAAACTGAATAGAGCTTGATGTTGGAGTTAATGACTGGAAAGGAAGCTAGCATGGTACATAAGTTAGAATGCTTGGCAGATATTGGTGAAGTGAAGTTCATGAGAGGCTACAGAGGAGTAGATATAGGAAGCAGGGTAAAGAAAAAAGCTCAGATTTTGACTCTGAAAGAGTATGTTGACTTTGTGAAGAACCTGGATGTTTCATGATGAAGTTCAGGCTTATATAACTTTCAGGTAGTGAAACATATGTAAGCCAGAAGTGCTAGGGCAGATTGGATTAGAGCACACCATGAGAGTCATCGACAAATATTAATAGTCGATTGAGCCACAAATGGACTAATTTGGCCTGTATATCAAGTAATCTTGAGATAAAGAAGTACAGCAGTTACTGTCACTCTTTTGAGAAGTTTAAGTTCTTTTCTTTCTTTTTTTCGTGTTAGGAATTGAACTCAGGACCTTGCACTTGTCAGAGAGATGCTATGCCATTGAGCTATAACCCTGGCCTCTCTTCTGAGAAGTTTGTAGAGTTAAAAAGGAGAGATACACTGGGTTGCACTTGATAGAAGGATGTTTTTTGCCTTGTGCCATATTTAAAATAAGATTTTTTGCTTATATACATTTCCTCACAAAGCAAAACTACATAATATCCCCTAAAGACAGAATTTGCTTAAGAAAAGAAAAAGACTTAGTGTGGGAGTGACACCACTTAGTAGAGTATGACATCTCTTCCTAAACATTCTTATTAAGTAAGTCTTTCCAAGTCACTCACTGGGTCACTGTTGTTGACTCTAACTTATTTCCAGACACTTCCCTTACTGGCTCCTGCATCTTTCTCTCTTTTTGCCCAACCTCTACATGTGGTCATCAAGGCATGCACACAACAAAACCCTAAATGGATGTTGCAAAAGTAAACAAAAACAAGGTGTCTTTGCCTTGGTACATACTGAGATGGATTCCAGAAGGTAGACTGAGAGGAAGATGGAAGAGAAAACTGCTCAGAGTCTAGATGATCAAAAGTTATATAGTTGGGTCTGGCCAAGAGTGAGTGTGGAGAGAATTACAGTGAGGTGATTGATCTCCTGGGTTTAAACAGAACATTACTGATTCTCATTTAACTAACTTGACTTACATCTCTTCTTCCTAAGTGAAACATGGTCCAGTTCCAAAGAGATCTACAAATCAAAATGAGGAACTTGTTTCTTTTTGAAATTTTACTTGGAAACTACAGAAAATAACTGAAAACGAAAAAGCTTCCTCTTTTCCCTCTGCTGAAGGGAGCAGCTGATGCTGGAAATATTTTGGTCCTGAGAATAACATCTTGCCTGAGACAATTCCAGTCATTAGTCACTAAGCCATCCTGTGTCTGGTGATAATGACTTTTTCAAAAATATAAATAAACACTCTTACAGAGGTAGTGGAGTTCTTCACCTTCCATCAAGAGAGATAGAGCTCCACCCAACCCTAGATTTTGTCTCTGGTCTGTATGTTTCACATCACATCACTGTTTTCCCACCATGAGCCCCATCAGGTAACAACAATTTGATGAAGAATAGGGACCTGTCCTAGTAAAGAGAATTTGTAGGCAATAGGATACTTCTTAAATTTTACATGCAACAGGGTGAAAAACTGTATTGGTAGATCAATATTCAGGGTGGGAGTGTTGTTCCAGCAATTATCAGGTGTAAAAATTGAGGCATGGCAGTCTACTGACCTTAATATATATATATATATATATATATATATATATATATATATATATATATATATATATATATATATATATATAACAGATTATACAAAGCAGCTAAAAGGAGAAAGGTATTTTGAATTACTAGTAGTTAACAATGGGACAAACAGAGTTTCAAAACACAGATGTATATATGAAGAGATTTTTTTTTGCATACTTGATTTCTGCATTTACTGTTCAGTTTTGAATTTTGCTCAGGAGGAGTTTTGCAACCACAAAGGATTCAGCTTGGAGCACTATTTTAAAATTAAGTGCTAAGTAGGAAAAATGAGGGCAGACCACTAATAGAGCTTGAACTCTCTACTATTACTCAATCCAATGAAGCAGGAGTGATGAGGGGCAAAGGGGACCTTTCCCAACAGAAAGTATTTCCCCACAAATCCCATTTCAGGACTCAATGATTTTAACTCAGCCTGAAGTGACAATCTTGGCCTTTTCAGCTCAGAGAAATTTTGTTGTGTCACAGGTGGAAACTTTCATTTCTCAGGAAGTAGAGCCATTTTCTCTCTCTCCCTTGTAGTTGGCACTAAAGGAAGCTAGATGGGCAGGGGAGTCCATGGAGGATTTTCAATAAAACCCTAAAGTTCAAGCTCCTGATGATCCAAGAAAAATTACACATCTTTGGATTTGTGAGGCATTAGCTCCTCATATTCAAGGAACTACCTTTGCAGCAGTTATCACTCACAGTGATATTACTCATTGCCGTATATCCATGATAGCACTCATAGCTGTGTTTTTCATTCATAGTACAAAGGAAAGAAAAAACCCAAGGTTGCTTGTTTCCATTGTGGGGATGAGGGACATTTTGCTAGAAAGTGATCTGTACCTTGAACTCAGTGCAATCAATATCTGTCTCTTAAACAAAAACCTTCCAGCTTTTGTATGAGGTGTCCATGAGGGTATCATTGGAAAAACAAATATGAATCTAAAACTGAAGTGAGAGGTTGACTCCCTCTGGGAAACTTCCACTGGGGCCTGCCTCAGCCCCATCAAATGATAGGGGCATAGGCCAGGTGCAGAGATGGCCCTGCACTCTGGTCCTAGGAAGACTCAGCTTGAATTTCCCAGCCTCCTATGCATCTGCATGGGCTGCTAACCACAGCCCTGGGCACCTGGAGCTGAATAGGTGGGACATTACTGCAGTGCACTCTAGCTCTTGTTGAAGAGTGTGGTGGAACTGAAAGCTCAGGCATAAACAGCACCTGTGCTCAGAATCCTAGGAAAAGCAGGATGTCCAGTGGCCAGAATGGAAATGGCAGACAGTGAATCCAGTACCGGAGGTCAACAACAATAATTGCTTGCATTCTCCTTCCTATGAGCTGGATCCCAGAGAAAATTCTTGGGCATCTCCACACATGGCCATCTGGCCACATCTAGTATACTAGCAATGTGCACTGCACTAAAAGCTGTCAGAGTGACAGCATCCCAGATCAGAGGAAAACAAAACCAGAAAACTTCTGGCAGCAGTGGCTGCAAAAGTGATGAACACCACATCCCTTGGGGAGGGGGAAGCGATGGAGCCCATTTCTGACACTAAGTTAGGATTTAAAAAATGAGCAGCTACCAGCAGCTCACCCAGCCCTAAAGCAATAGGGCAGAAGCTGCAGCCAGAGAATAAAAGTGCCTTAAATAAAAGTTAATCTGGTTCTTTCTAATGCTCAGATTTCTGAACACTTTGCCCAAAACAACATATGCCCACTGAGTCCTTTGGAGTTTTTTTCAATGGCTTTAGTCATGAGATACAAACTATTATTGTTCCTTTTCCTCCAGCTCAATAGCGGTTATGACAATTTTTATCCACTTAGCGATCTACATTGTTTAACTTCCCTGGTGCTATTATCCTTTAGACAAGTTAGTTAATTCACTTTGCTTTTATTTTCATGGCTGGTTCATCTTAGGGTAAGAGAGGCTATGCGATGTCTTCTGCTTCCAAAATATAGAATATGAGTTTCTCGGTGCATGATCAAAATTCAATTACAGAAACAAAAGAGAAAATCAATCCATCCCATCACTTGGAATTATATACTATTTACCTTTTCAAATTCTACAAAAGATTGAAGCACAGCAGCAAAAAAGAAAAATCAATAAGGTAAGGCAAAAAGAAAACTGATTTGGGGTTGAGGATATGTTTGTGTTTTGGTAAAACATGTCATCCAACTGCATCACGAAGCCAGATCTGGAGAAGAAGCTGACGACGATGAGGCTACTCCCTACCTAGAGCCTACTGAAGGAACTGGCTCAAAATGCCTAGGAGATGGTAACCAAAATGGGAATAAAATGTCTGAATAGGAGATAGGGCATATACAGATAAATGAGTTAAGCATACTTAAGACAGAACAAAGTATAAAGAATGTATATTTATTATAGATGAAAGATTGTATTCCTTCCAAATTCTTCTAAGAGATCTCTGATAATTGACTAACAACAAATTCAGACTAGTCTATTTAAAATTATAAATTTCTACAATTGCAATAAAGTTACTATTATTCAATTTGGTCAAAAATGCATTAGAGTGCACTCTGATTTTGTGAAGATGTTTGTTCTGTGTACTTGTTTATTTGTCTTTTTATAATTTACATGAACAGTTGTTCTCTTTTATTTTGAGCTCAATAATTTTTCTCTTTTCCCTTTTCTTTTGCTTTTTTGGATTCTTCGTTCATAGTGCAAGATGATAGACCTAAAAACATGCTTATGCCAGCTGGTCTAAGTGATATTAAAATTGGCTTTCACAAAGTTCATTAAAAATTTAAGATAATCAACAAAAATCCTTTAGAATGGGTAGGACTCCCATTGATGAACAGATAAATGACCAACATTTTTTCATTAATAAGGAGCTCCCAGTGATCCCCAGAGTCTTATAGGAGATACCCCAATAATTTTGTCATGAATGGTCAAAAGAAAATTTTCCAGAAAAAATTACAATAAGGTTTTTTTTACAAAAAATGTTCTTGGTACAAAACAAAGGTTTTAACATGTTGCTGACAATTCAGTAGTGTTAAAATCATGATGTATTAAAAATATTCATGATTACAGATGTATGTGTCTTCCAAAATATAAAACAAGGATTGCTTATTGTGTTAAGACTTTCAGATTCAGGCCTCTGCCTTTAACAAAAGAACATATGTGATATATACTCCTTAAAGGAAAACAAATTAAAAGTTTCTTTTGTATGAGATAGAGATGATTGATTGAAAGACTTACTTTATGCCAACATGAAAAATTAGGTATGTTTCAAAATATCATCATGATTGTTATGCTACAATGTTATATATGGTTTTGATTTCTAAATCAAATCTAAATATGTAACTGTTATCTGTTAACATTTTATAGAGATTTAAATATTAGAATATCGATGGTTAGGAAATATCAGTTCCTTTTTATGTTCTAAGGCATTGGATAGTCAGATAAGATAATAATATTAAGCATACTGCTTCTGTTACAATATAATGTCATTAATATTCTCTTCTGGATCTTCAACAACTTAAAACTAGAGGCCAAAATATTAGAAAGATAGATGGGCTAAGAGGATAGCAAATATTTTTGCCCTAGTCTTCTAGGTCAGGGAGGACATAAGACATGAGAAAACCTCTACTGAAATGTCCTATAACTCAGTTGAATCGCTGATCTTCTGATCAAGGAGACTATGGGACCACTGAGGAAAGTGCTTTGATGGTGTATATTATGCCTAAGGAGAGTCATGATGAAAGAAAATAATCTCTCAAACTTCACAGAAAGCAAGTTGGATAAGCAATGTCCATCTCATCCAGATGGATGACACTGACAGAAGATCTGAAAGGTGCTATACTTGGTCCAAGGTAATTCCTGAAGAGACTTAACTGACCTTGACAGATCTCAAAACTTGATAAATACAGGTCTGACCTTAAGCTGGTCTTGAACATCAGCAGAAAAATATAACCACAAGATGTAGAAAGCAATGCATAGTAATATGTTATCTGTAAAAGGTTAAAATCACTTACAAATTCTGACAATTTCCAGCTATACTGGTAACTCACTATTGTTAGGAATTATTGGGCTATATAGGTTTAACTTGCTTCATACAAGTACCAAAAATCTTCGGACTGAAACTCTTTGATATAAACAAGTAAGTTCACTCAGAATAGAAAGGGTTTGAGACTGGGCATTGTAGTGTGTACCTGTAATCCCAGCACTTGGGAAGCTGAAAACAGAGAATCACTACCAGTCCAATCTACCTAATGAGACCCAGTACACCTTATGCACCCTGTCCTAAATTTATTAAAAATAAAAGAATAGAAAGGGTTCAAGAATGAGAAGGACTTCCACAGAGTTTTCCAGACACAACTTCTCCAACTTCAACTAAACACCCATCACTTACATGACAAAACAGTGAAGGAGATGTAAGAGCAGTTGAACCTGGAAATTATTCAGTCCTGAGTAAAGCATCTTGGCTGAGATAATTCCAGCCATTAGTTGCTACATAACCTTGTGTCTCCTGGTACTACCTTTATCAAAAATGTTCCTGTGGTGGTTGTTCAATTATTCTCCTCCCATCAAGAGAAAAATAGCTCCACCTGACCTCAACTTTTGTATCCTGTGTATGTTTTCCTTGTCTCATTGCTATTTTTTCCCCAGGAACATTGACAGCCATGCAGTTCAAGGCTCTTTTATACATTATACATCTACAGCGAAATCAAATACTCAACCTTTTTTTCTTTTTAAGTAACACTTCCTCTTATGGTGACAAATAAGACTACACAAATTCTTGAAGAAATAGGCATCACTACTTTCTTTAGCTACTATGTAGTATTGGAAACTCAGAAGGCCTCTGACTTTATTTTAAGTACATTTTATAAAGAAGTAATAACCCCAGAATTAGCTTTTCACTAGAAACTTCCCCTTATAGAATGAGAAAAAATAACTTCTGTTATGGCAATTATCCTTGTCCCCAAAAAATCTGCTGAGGTAAGAATTAATAGAACAGCCAAATTCTCCATCTTTTACTCAGAGGTATAAAAATTATTTCAATATGCAGGCTGCATCTCAAGGGAAGTTTGGTAATGTTTTCTATTTTACCAAAGCACTTAAGAGTTTTGTGATGCAAATGAAAATAGTAACTTTAGCTGGCAATAAAAATAATACTTCAACAATGGAAAAATTGGCTAATTAATTATAGTAACTAGGATTAACAAACTATGACCTATCAACATATTAAAGTCTAGAATAAAAACTGTACTGAAAAGTCACCCTTTTCCAAAAAAAAGTATTAATTCAGGTAATTAGATGACTGGGTGTGTACTGATGTTAAATTGGAATCATTTCAGTATTTGCTCCTTTTCAGAGGTTCATGTGGATAAAGACACACATATTCGTAAGTATTCTGATTCTTTGTTTTGTTTTTTGTGGGTTTTTTTCATATTTTAGTACAGGGGCTATAGGGTCTAACTGCACAAATCGGACTCATAGTGATCCGCCTGCATTCAGCCTCCCAAGAGCTGGGATTACAGGCCCTTGCCACCATGCCCAGTCTCAATTCCTGTCTTAGCATGCCCTGGAGGTGGGACTGGCATGGCATTTCAAGGATGGACCCTGGCTGAAGATGCTTTAATCTGCTATGCTACTTGGCCTGCCCTCCAGTATTCTGATTCTAAGAAAGTTATTTATTTTTGAATGGTGAGAAGAAATCTTTAAAACATGTAAAGAGGAGTTCAAAGATCTTTGAAAGATCTGCAGCCCCTCCATTCTCCACCTAATCCATAGACACCTGTTTGCCAGAGCTGCTGCAGGAAGGCAGCATGGACCCTCGGTCCCCACGGGCATCCTTACAGTTGTGAGAAGCTCTGGGTCTCTGCACCATGTCAAAACATCACAGATATGACCAGAAGTGTACAAACTGCTTTCCTTCCCTTGAATATCACACATTTTCATGTAAAAGTAACCATAAGTTTGTGATGAGAAAACATTCTTTGGATCAAAGGGGGAAAAGCAACATTAGCTCTGCATAAGCAAGAACTTCTCCTGAGTTTTCTGATCAGAATTGCTACATGCTCCGAGTTCTCCTAGAAGAGCACAGGATAGGTGGTGCCAGGAAAGAGAAGCCTTCCAGTTCAAAGAACATCAAATTTGCAGAGAGCAAGGTCAAGGTCCTAGAGTTGGTTTGAGTGATCTCTTGGTTACATCTGCCAGAAGAGAAACACCCGTTGGAACAAACTGCCCTGGAAAGAAGAGTGTGCAAGCAGTGTAGAGAACATGCAAACTAATGTCCCCTGAAATTCTGCCCAAAGCTGGAGCTGCCACTGAGTGCAGCAGCCCAACACTGAGAGTCAGCCAGCGGGGCCAAGCTCCATGCCGCTTTCTCCTTAGGAAAGACATGCTGATCTGACCCGGCCCTTTTTCCCCTCCTCCACATTGTCACCTACCCCCCTCACATCTGCAAGTCTAACCTGTCAGTGGAGTAGGGTTCAGGTCAGATCAACCTAAAGAGGAAGAGGGGGACTGTTTAGGTGCTTCGAATGGGGCTTGAGACAGTCAGTTGTCAAGAAAGTCTCCGGTGGGTAGAGGTCTTAGATTCCTTTAAAGGTTTCCTGAGTCAGGGCAGGATCAAAGACAGTGCCCTCTCTTCACTCTAGGACTGTCTTCTTATACCACTGGCACGTGGAGCAGTGGATTTCATCATTAAATAGAAGGGACAGGTGCAGGGAGGCCTGCTGGCATTTCCCAACTGCTCTGACCACCAGCTCCCACACCTCGGACCCTCCGAATCCCCTTTCAAGTAGGGCAGGCAGCCCTTCTGAGACCATGCATGAGCCTGTGATTGAACTCAGTCCTTGGCTCATAATCTGGAATGAAAATAAATAAAACAGCACTTTAGCCATACCAATTTAATAATGTGCTATATTTCAAGATAATATTAAAATAAAAACAGAGGCCTTACTGTGAGTTTACCCCTTCTCCTTTTTAATGATGTTATAAACTAAAATAGGAACAGCACTCAGTCCCTGCAGAATATATATGAGAGGAGTCTGGAAATCTTGTAAATGCATTTTAACATATGTTTCTAAGCAGTTTCTTGGGTTTATGAGCTTATTTTACCAACTTTTAGCTTGCTGACTTACAGGCCAGTTCTGAGACAGCTCTGAACACCTCAGCTCAGCAGTGCTCTCTGGGGAAGGTTCTGCCAACACAGGTGCTCACAGGTGAAAGTGGAAAGGACTCAAAAAATGACTCACTGGGACAATGGGTATGAGTACAATTGAGAGCAAAATCAGACCCCTAAATTAGAAACTTGAATTATGGTTCCAAAGAGATCTGGTAAATGTATTCACTTCTCTCTTTGGTCTTCAGACAAAAGAGACTTTATCATGGTCAATGGGTCTTAGATACTGTCCACTCTAGGTTGAAATCAGTACGCATAATAACCTTAGTAAATAAACCTTCTTCCCATACAGCATCAACAATATCACTTTTTCTTGACATGCCATCCATGTAGGGCAAAGAGGGTGAGAATTACAGAGGCCCATAAGAGAGGGATGTTTTCAATACTAAGGTAGGAATGGGAAAATTACAGAAAGGACTTGTGACTCTGGGCTCCTGTCTTCACTTTCCACTCAACCACAAATAAAACTCAGACCCAAAGTTAGAAGTGACTTTACAGGTGTGTATGATGTCAAATGCCTGTAATCCTAGCATGTGGGAGGCTGAGGCAGAAAGATCACTGTGAGTTCAAAGCCTGTATGGAGTATAAAGTGAGTTCTAGTCCAGCCTGAACTCATAGTAAAACCTTGTCTCAAAAGGACAAAACAGGGCTGGGGAGATGGCTCAATGGAATAAGTGCTTCCCTGGCAAATGCAAGGGCCTGAGTTCAATCCCTGGTTCTGCCAAAGAAAAAGAACAAAACAAAGCTATAACTTTCCATTGCCTTTGTTCTCTGTTCATTGGAAATGTCTATTGTTCCTTCTGTGCAGGTCTGTTTTCCTTTCTTTACCCAACAAAAATGAATCCTTGCAACATGATTGCCTCTATTTAGAAATGGACTATTTTAAATTTATTTTCCTGGGTTTCTGAAACTTCAGTTTGCAGAGATAGAAGGCAGGTAGATAGATGATAGATAGATAGATGATAGATAGATAGATAGATAGATAGATAGATAGATAGATAGATAGATAGATAGATAATAACAGAAAAAATCTATCTCAGGAGCCAGAGATATAGTTCAGCAGCACAGCACCTACCTGACAAGTATGAGGTTGTGAGTTTGATTTGTGGTACCAAAAAAATATATGTCTACTCAGATACACACACACACACACACACACACACACTACACACAATACATCTTATATATATTGTGCACTTCAATACATGTATGTATATATGCATTTCTGTAGATTTAGTAGAGTGGGGTTGAAGGTTACACTTTGTGTCAGCACCCTGGTAATTCTGGTAGAGTTGTTTTAAGAATCCCACTGAAAGATACTATATGATATACACACACAAAAAAAGCTGTCTTTGGAATATTTTCACTACTATTTGTAAACAAATGAAATGAAACAGTTTATTAACATCTACTTTAAAAGGGGAAAATAAAGCTCATTAAGGGGTCTAATATTTTCACACACTTATTTCTTAAGTACTAATTATTGGTATAATAAACATCCCTCGTTGGGAAGGGATATCTTCATCATTTACTCCATTCAAATTTATCCCACTCACTTACCATATCCAAATCCATCTCTATTCACTGAAAGTTGTGTTTCTCTAACCTAACTAAGAACGTTGATGTGGAACCTTTAACCTTTTCAAGGATAAATGAGTTGCTTCCCATTGCCTAGAAAGGGAGTCAGGCCTCTGTTCCTCCCAAATCCTCAAAACCAGCTTAGATTTTAGCTTCCCAGAGTCTGAACCTAAGAGATAATCCTTCTTTCTTCTGTACTGTTGATTCATTTCAGCTTCTCCTTCCTTCTCCCCCACTCTCTGCTCAAGGGACTCCATGCTCCCTTGTGTCCTTACACAGGTAGACACCTGATCCATTTCATCTGGGGACAGAGTTGGGTCAGACAACCACTAGAAGCATTTTTACATCATAAATTTCCTCCAAATTTATTTAATTTTCCTTCATGAGGCTTTCCTTTGCCCCTTGAAGTCCTAGAATTTCAAATGTTGGAGAACAAAATTCTTGTGTTTCTCTTTTTTGTGTCTTACTCCTCCCTTAAGGCAATAATTATAACTCATTCAACAACCTCTCCCATGTAGAGTTCTCCAGCACTGTGCTGTCCAGTGGGATGGCTACCAGTGATGTGAGGCAACTGAGTATTTGGAACGTAGCTAGATAGTTGAAGTTTAGATGTGAAAGATACAGAAAATAGGATGTAGGACATTTCTATACCACTACCATAGTGATATATGGGGTACCTTTGAATATATCAGGGTAAATAATGCTACCTATTTGTTTCTACTTTTTAAATGTGGCTACCAGAAAAATTTTAATCACATATATGGCTTGCATCTAGGGCTTAGATTCTATTCATAGTGCACAGCATTGCTCTATCAGAATAAGTAATAGGAACCAAAAATAAATAAGTCTGCATCTTGAAAGTATTATCACACATCTGAAACATGCCACAGTGAATAACATGCTGGCTTCTAAGTGTACAACATGAATAATGAAGTCGATTGTGTGATAGCTGACTCAGCATTTAGATTTTTTTCCCTCATGTATTCTGAAAACCTTATCTCATAAATCAGGAGTTTCTTGAGAATAATCCTCAATCTAAATAAGTCTGGGAATTATTCCTAGTATGTGAAAACCTGTAGATAATAGAAAATAGGGAGATGGATCTTTTGCAAAAGTTAAGGAAGATCAAAAGGCAGAGGGGATGAAGAAAAATATAAATGAGCAAGCTGTGCATGTGTGTGGCCCGCCTGCCCATTAGGACTGCAGTCTCTATGCGCTGAAAATATGTGCTAACAAAATTTATGAAGAAGAGCCTGGGCGATAGTTCAGTGGCTTCAGCCCTTGCCTGACATTTTGAAAAATAAGAGCTCTCAAAACAAGGCAGTAATATTGCTGACTAATTGCCTGAATTTAGCAGATCAGAGGAGTAAAAGGTTTTAAATTTCTGGCTGTTGGACTTAAAAAATAAATATAATAATTCAGAAGAAAACTGAGAAATGGTATCAGTGCTCACAGGAGCTAAATTTTTTTAAATTACTGAGACCACAGTCCAAACAACAGCTCATATGACTAAGCGCAGGTGTGCGGTCACCAGCCTCCGTCTGAGCTTCTTCTGCCTACTCTAACAGGGAGAAGGGTGCTCTTCTAACAGCAAACAAGCACCTTGACAGAACTTTTGGAATAATGCGTAAGTCAGGAGCAAACTTGCCGAAGTTGACCTAGACTTAAGAACTTTTGCAATTATGCAGAATGACTAAATCTGCTAAATGTTTAATTTTTGCATGGCACTGTGAAGATTCTAATTGGCACAGTGCAACTATCGTAATTTAGCAAGTTGTTCAAGTTTATTAGCGGCGGTGTATATTCCTAGTGAATCAGAAAGGAACAATTAGAGATAAGCAAATCCAACCGCTTTTAGGACAAACATGTTGGCCAATTTCAACTTTAACAAACAGTGTTGCTTATTTGTTTTAATTGGAAAATAATTTACTGATCAAAGAAATTCAGTTGACAGTTCTGACTTACCTTGAAAATTACAGATACCCGAGAAGGCTTTATGGATATTGTGTGTGTGTGTGTGTGTGTGTGTGTGTGTGTGTCTCTGTGTGTGTGTGTGTGTGTGTGTGTGTATTTTACTGAAATTTGAACCCAGGACTTTTGCACTAAGCTACATTCCCAGCCCTTTCTTACCCTTTTTAAATTTGTAAAGGTCTTACTAAGTAACTGAATTGTCCAGGCTCAGCTTTAACTTGTGATCCTCCTGCCTTTTAATTTTTTTAACTGATGTTTACTTTAAATTCTAAGGAACATTCAGAGAGAAATTCTATTTTGGACTATTAACAATAACAAATCTTGAATATGTGGCAAAAAAGAATCTTCTCTTCTCTACTTAAACTATATTTATGACCACCACATTCCCTTACTGTATTTCACATTCAAATGATGCAGAATAAATGTAAAAAACAAATCCCTCATTGCCAACCAAATTTCTAGTACCTGAAGGAGCACATTTGGAAATCATTTCATATGTCTGTTGTGGAATCTCCCATCCCTTTTGTAGACATAGGGTTTGCATATCTTCAGAATTAAAAACATTTCAAGCTTTATAATCTCTAGAGATCATTGTTTGGTTAGGACATACCATGCTGATTTCATAAACTCGATCAAGTCTTGCCTTCAGGCAGACATCTGCAGTTGTTGGCCTGCAGGTGCTTTGGAGTCCCTGCACTTCAAGACACTCCCCTTACAGAAAAAAAAGAAAGAAAGAACCTCCAGGAAGTCTGCAGGTGCAAGAGTTTTAAAAGAAATTAATGAGGGGTTGTTCTTTTATGTTGTGTATTCAAATAGGCAGTTACGTGCTTGCACTGATGTAGTTCTGACCCTAAATACACAGAACATGAACTCAGAGCTATTCCTTGCTACTGTGATGGAGTTCCCCTCTTTCTAGGGCCAAACATTCATTTTTAACAGTATTGACTGAGCAACAAGGAAATGAGGTTCTGGGAAAATATTTAAAGAACAGCAATAAAGAATTACCACTGCTTTCATTCCTTTCCTGTCTACCTGTGACTGAATCAAGATCTGCAGAACTGTTTGACAAGACTAAGAGAGTATGAAATAGATGGCTTATGTCCAAGACCTCCAGATGCCTGAAGACATCAATAATCACATGTTTCTTTGCACACTGTAGTCCTTTATCCTCTCTGATATTTTATTTCTTCTTTGCTCATGCAAAATTTTAAATTATTAGTAAGCCCTATTTCCTTTAGTCATGGTACCCAGTGTCCTTATGTCCAACCATCACTGGAAATAGGATTCATCCCCTAGACACTGGTCAAGTTGATCTGCCTGCATCCAGTCAAAGATAATAGGCATGTGGTCATCCAACGAAGATTTCTTGCAGGACATACGAGCCATGTTCCACACATGATAATTCTTGTGTTGGTGTTTTTGTATTGTCAACACTAAGTGTGAATGACTCTGGAGTTACTTTTACTCTAGAGAATTTTACATACATTTATTTAATGAGAAGAACCAGAAAGTTCATCACTTGAGATAACAACACTCAGTAGACCATCACAACCAACTGAGCAGTGCTAAAGACAGAGTCATTATTTTCCTGAGAGACGGTGATTTATCCTTCTGTTTAAGATGAAGAATTAGCAAAACAAAGATTAAGACATGAAAAATGAACTTACTGGTTGTTTACCACCGCCAAGCAGGAAGAATTGAAACATAAATAAAAACTGGCAAAACTCTACAACTCATAAAACAGATAAACTGTACCAAAATAAGACATGAAGACAAACTAAGCAGCACCTTCTTCAGATCCACCAGTCTCAGGAAAATGCACAGACAGTATCTCTAATGGTCACTCCACATGCATGTGTTCTTGAAATTAAAGGCTTCTAAAATTCTGAAAGCTTTACAAGGCCTGAATTGTCCTTGATTAGACCAGTAAAATCCTTCTCCGTCCTTCCTTGACTTCTTCTTTCCAGGTTTCTCAGTATTCATTGATGTGCTTTTCTCTTCCTATGGCAACCAATTAAACCTAACTGTCTGGCCAACCTGTGTTCCTTCAGTCATGGGATTTTACATCAAGGCACATGTGGCAGAGAGTATGCTAGAATTTTATGGTTAAGAGCGTGGTCTCTAAAACCCACTTACCTCATCTTGAATCCCACTCTGCACCCACTAGCTCAGTGGTTATAATAACGAGTCATTCACACTTTAGTAATTTGCACAAATGAACTTGGGCAAGGTACATAACTTCTCTGTGCTCTAGTGTCCTCAGCTGTTAACTGACGATAATAATAGGATCTACTATAAAAGTTTGTTATAAAGATTTAAATGAATATTTATATGGCTTATAAAAAATGCCTGGAAACTAGTAAGATGTTGGTACCAACAAAATTATTGAAGAGTTTAGAAGTAAAAATGAATCATTTGGAGAAAGTATTTCAGGCCTAGATAAAAATAGCAATTCTAAAGCAAAGATTGAATGGAACAGAGCAGGCAGTCATCATTCTGTGATCCACAGTGTCCCTCAACAGGCATGTGTACCAGAGGCTCTTCTTTGACCATCAAAAATTCATTTCCAATCTCCTTCTCACCAGGTACCTCCAACTATGGCATTTGGAGAACTCTTTATTTCTCCAGACTTTCTTACAATTGCTTGCTGATTTCTGGCCAAGGAGAAACTATGAGAGATTTTGCTTTCTAGATAAAAAAGATGAGCTCTTCATTCTTCATCTTTCCTTGAATGTGTGTGGTGCCTGGAGCTATACTGACTTTATGCAAATGTAAAATCATAAGCATATGGTGTTAGTGGAAGATAAAGGCACCAATAACCAGCATTCTGTAGGCCACTGCACAGCTACTGAACCAACGCCAGCAAACGTCTAACTTCAGGTTTCGTGTCATCAGAGGCAAAAAAGCACCTATTGTTTAACTGACTGTTAATCAGATTTTTTGCTGTTGTTCTTGCTTGCCCAGAAAGCATTTCTATCAGATATAATGTCTTATTCACAAGCTGTTGTGTGCATGCATGTGGAGGATTCATATCACTGTTTCTTTCATGCCCCAGTGGTTCTAATAAAGTGTCACTCACACTTTATTACCTTGCACAAAATTGAACACTTATCAGAATCACCTGGAGACCATGTAAGAACTGGAGATTATTCGAATAATATCCAGAAAAACTGCTTCAGTAAATCAGAAGTGCAATCTAGAGGTTTCAGAGCCACATTAATATCTACCTTAGCTCATTAGATAAGGGAGATCATATTCAAGTACATCTTTATAAAATATGCTTTTCTGAAAGAAGCCTTAAATTTACATCTAATATCCAAGAGATCTCAGCTAATCACAAATGAATACACATCAACCCAGGGTCTTCTGACTGCAACCCAAAACTTCTGAAAGAGATCGGAGCCTGCACCAGGAACTGATTTCATACTCTTCCTCAATTTCTCTCTCTACCTGTTTCTCTTTGTCTTTCTCTGTTTCTCTCTCTCCTCTCCCTCTGTTTCTCTTTGTCTGTTTCTCTCTTTCTCTGTATTCTCTGTCTGTCTCCATCTCTTTGTCTCAGCCTGCTGTCTCCCTGTCTCTGTCTGTTTCTGTCTCTCTCTCTCTCTGTGTGTGTATGTGTGTCACTCTATTTCTTTCTCTCTCTCTCTTACCCCCTCTATTCTTCTCCCTGTAGTATTAAAAGCAGAACCTTCATATTGAGCTATACCTCCAGCTTTTTTTATTTGGAGGAAGGGTTTCACTAAGTCACTGAATTATCCAAGCTGCTCTCCAACTTTTGATCGTCTACTTCAGTTCCTCTGAGTTCTGGAATTTTTATAGGCACTCACTGCCTATAAAATTTTGACTGTAACTGATATTTTAAACCAGTATCTCAACAGATTCTGAATTCGCTCCTCCAAATGATGCTACAGACTGCCATTTATTCCTTAAACATGGTTATCAAACAACTACAATGTAGTCCAGCTATGAGGAAGATATACCAAAGGCCTTGTGTGGCCTACACTGCAAAAGTACAAATTAAAAGGTAAAGTAATAACAAAACTAATTATGAAATTCTTCAAAGAAAACAAAACATGATGACATGAGTGGAACAGGGTAGAGGAAACAACTAGGAAAGACTGTCAAGCTAAGGAGACAATAGTTTAGTTCAGTTCTGAAAGAATGAAGATGAGTCACCATACCTCCTAGGAAAACAGGCAAAGGCCCTAAGCAAGAATGGATTGGTAAACTTGAGAAACAGAAATCATAGCAGTGTAGAGCCAGAGAGAAGGG
>PVKA01013820.1:0-54034 GCA_004027165.1 Ctenomys sociabilis | reverse complement strand
TGGGGAGGGAAAGGGAGGGGAGGGGAAGGGAAGAGAAGGGGAAGGGGAAGGGAAGGGGAGGGAGAGAGAGAGAGAGAAGGAAGGAAGGAAGGAAGGAAGGAAGGAAGGAAGGAAGGAAGGAAGGAAGGAAAGAAAGAAAGAAAGAAAGAAAGAAAGAAAGAAAGAAAGAAAGAAAGAAAGAAAGAAAGAAAGAAAGAAAGAGAAAAAATAAGTGATTAAAGAAAGGCTTGATCTAAATACCTGACAGGTATTATCATTTCTATGATCATGAAATAATATTCTCAGTGACAATAAACAAGTAAGGCAAAATTGCATTACTAAAAAGGGGCCATTTCATACATGAAGAGTTTTCCTTCAGCAGGAAATCACGTATTTACCCCAATGAGGTACTAGGAAACTTGAAAGTGCTTAGCTATCCATCACAGATTACCTTTTAATTGAAAGGGCAAGAGGAATCTTGGCCAGTCATTACAAAAAAAAAAAAAAAAATTCTGAAAGAGAATTCTCAAGTTCCTACTAGGTTCTCTTCAAAATGGTAACTGAAGAGAATCCTATGATACAATCTGAACAAGGAAATTATGGTCCTTACATAGCCTTCAAGGCATGTAAGGAACTTATTAATGAATCTATTGGTATGTTATAAGTTATTCTAATTAAAGAAAGAAAAAAAACCCAAATGTCATGTGTTTAAGAAAGGTTTCTATGAAGGCATAAAGAAGTTTGGATGATTCCTGTAACCTACCTATAAGGTCAGTTTCACTGAAACCATGGGCCGATATCCTCATTTCCCTTAATAACACTTGATTAAGATATAATTTACTTATCATGAAATTTAGCCTTCTAAAGTGTTTGATGTAGCAGTGTACACAGAGTCATATAGCCATCACCATTGAACTTCGAAACACTTCCATCACTCTATAAAGAAACCCTGTTTTCTTTCTGAAGTCATTCTCATTGTGCTGTTCCCTGCCTCAGACAAACATTAATCTACTTTTTGTGCCTATTGTGGATGGTTTACTTAAATAGAGTCACATGAGATGTAGCCTTTTGTGTTTGGCTTATACCACCTACCATGTCTTATTCCACCTACCATGTCTTATATTTCTCTTATTCATATTGTCATATGATAGTCGTCATATATATATATATTCCACATTATTTAGCTTATACTTTAGTAATAATTTGTGGAGGTACAATGGTTTGGCTGCTGGGAATATAACAAACTCAGAACATTTGATGAAGTAGGAGATACACAGAGAATGACATAACAAAATCAGACTTCAACCAATAGGAATATATATAGGGCTAGAAAGGTAAGAAGGGGCAAACTGTGAAAACCATAAAGGATTCCAGTAGAAAGGAAGAATGGTGCCTCAGGAACAGCCTTCCTTTCATTTTCTTCTTTTTCATCCTCCACCACCTATACAGAGAGTAACCATAAGCCCTTACACATACATACCTATGCCCACCCCAACTAAATAAATTAGTACATCATTTTTCAGATCGATCTACCTCTATAAAGCACTCTCCAATCATCCAGATCAGGAACTAATCTTTTTTTTTTTTAACAAATTCTAAGCTTTTTATATCTTCGTACAACTACAATCTTTCTTATCAGTCTGTACTCTCAAGGGCAGTATCAGGTATTTCTGAAAATTCAGCAGTTACACTGCTGAAACATTAAATGGATAATGCAGATCTGACTAAAAGCCAGGTCTCTAAAAGGGTGTAACACAGCATGGCCAGTTGCAAAGAAAAACAGATATGAAAATAAAAATATAAAACACAAACAGCCTGGAAAAAGCACAGCTGAGAAAGGCCACAGGCAGCTGGAAATAGAGAAGTAGGAAACAGTAGTGACTGGGTACCTGTCCTGTGCAAGACAAAATACCAGAGATTCTTCACATCTGTTTTTCTCATTAACTTATAAGGCTCATATTATTAACATCATTTTATAGGAAAACAAGTTTAAGAAAGCAATAAATACATGGCAGAAGTAATGCTCCACAAACACTGTTTAACTGTGAATATCATGCACTCTTCTTTTTTCGTATTTTGTAGAAAACCTTTATTATTTATGCTGTATTCTACGCCATGTGCTCTTATTTGCTGCACTGCTGTCCTATTTTCCTCTCATAACTGCATCTAAAATTCACAAATATAAGCTTGTAGCTTTAGTTTTCATTTAAAAACACAACTAACTAGGACATAGCTAGTTGTATTATGAAATATGCTAAATTTGGTCACATTGTCAATAAATTCTAGAGTTAAGCTGATGAAAATGAATAAACACTGCTCATTACAGAGAAGTATCCACAAATATTCTCACTTTTCATCCTGCAAATGAACATAAGCAAATTCTATATAATGTTCGCATATAAGGAAAATGCTTCAAAATTTAATAATATAAGAAACATCCCTAATTCACACTAAGGCTAACTCAAAATCTGTTGTGAAACTGAGAGAAGTTTTTAAATACAGTATTACAACTAAGTAATTTAAATTCTCTACCACTAGTAGCAAGGACATGGTTTTCTCATAGTATCTGCAATTAACAGGATTTGGATGAACTTTTACATTACTTTCACTACAGATTATTGTGAAATTTGTCAATACCGTATTAAATGACAAATGATAATTGGTTAGTAAATGAAATATAATTTTAGTGATACAATGGAAAGGGGATCTTATATATGTATTCAATAGTTACGAACAGAAAAAAAAAAAACATGAAAACCTATCTATTTAAAATATCAAACAAAAACTCTTTCAAAACAAATATGCAAGCACAAGCAGGGTTGGCATGCCATCTACATAACTAAAAAGTGCCTCCAAATCTGTGTCACTTGAAGCAAATAGTTGCAGCAGGCAAAAGAGCTCCTCAAATAATTGTGGATTACTTTTCAGTTAATATTAATAGCAAATACTTTTAAATACTTTACCAATTGCAATTTTTATGTTCAGAAGTTTTTATTTTTAAATCCAAAATGATGCTAAATCTTTGAAATTATAGTCAATGGAGCTATTTCTGCCTGCCTATGCTTAAGAACTCACCACATGTTCAACACTTTCTGGCAGCTATACACAAAAAAGAAAAAAGAGAAAGAAAAGAAAACAAACAAAAAAAAAAAAAAAAAAGGAAAAAATAGACAGAGAAAAGAGAGAGATCATCAGAAACAGCCCACAATGAAATCATGTTTTTCATGCTTCATTTTCCAAGCAGCATTACTTACTCTAATTTAAATTTTTAAAACTGAAACAAATAGGAAAGCATGCAGCATTTTACAAATTAACTTTTCTGATACTTATAGACAAAGGGATGATCAACAGTACAGCAATAACTTTTGTGCAAATATCAAAAGCTAAAAATGTTATTTTAAATCAGAATTTTAGCCAATTCTTAAATAACTTTTTGCATAAAAAAATTAGAATACTACTTCATTAAATTTAATGATTAAAATAAGTACCGTGTGCCACTTATTTGACATACATCTATCCTCAGAACAAAAATTCTGAAATAATAATATGTGACAATAAATCTTCCACAGGCATCACTTAAGAATAAAAATTAAACAAACGAAATCAATACATACTTGGTTTCATCCATCACTTCTACTTCTGTAGGGGCTGTGATGGGTGCATTTGAACGTCCTGCAGTAGGGTCATCTGTATTTAACTCTCCGTTTGTAGAACTTACAACCTGTTTTAAAAAAGAAAAAATACCTATGTATTACATATATGTATATGATACACACATACATATATATATATATATATATATATATATATATATATATATATATACACACATACATACATACATACATACATACATACAGTAAGGTTAAAGTATATAAATTAGAAAGTTATGAGAAATACAAAACAGTAGGTAGTTGTTCATAACTGAATATAGTAATAAAACTTGTATTTCATTAAAGCTCGAAATTAGGCTGGTGAGACAGCCCAGCGCAGGGCCAGGGTTCTGCCCCTCACCCCGCACGCCACTGCAGCTCTGGCCCCGGCCCGCTGAGCCTAAGTCCGGGTGTGGTGGCACACGCCTACAATCCCAGGCTGGGGAGGCTGAAAACAGGAGGATCACTATGAGTCCAAGCTGTATAGTGAGACTCTGTACCAAATACATAAATGGAAAAAATAAGATCAAAATCATTTGTATGTGCTTTTCAACTTATTTCCACTTAAAATGTTCTGTTTTTTGTCTCTTTTATGCTTCTGAAGGTTAACTCCTACACCAGTTCCTTCCTGTGTACCTATTTTCTTTGGTTACTGCTACACCATAAATTACTTCCCTTGAGAACTTTTACTACTGCTCCTTCCCATGCAGCACTCACCTTCATCTGTAACCCTGCACAGGTCTCCATCTCACATTGCCAATTTAAATATAAGGCAACATCAATCATTCTCAAATGCAGTCATCATTTCGATTTCTCTTTGGCTTAAACCCCCCATCTAATCTATTGAGGCCCTGTTAACTTCTCCCCCAAAAATATCTCATATTTAATCAGTTCTCATCACCTCTATTACTTCTAGGACACCAGACCAAACCACCAGAAATCTTGTATAAGAATAAAAGCAAAAGCTGATCTTCTGCTTTCATTTATATCCTAAGTAAAATATATTATCCATACAGCAACCAGGGCACTTTTTAAAAGATGTAAATCATACAGGGTAAAATTTCCTACTTACAACTCTCCAATTGTTGGCTTCCTATTTCTCAGAGGATAAAATCTGCACTCCTTACCACAAATGACAAGAGACCCACAGACCTGAAACCTCTGATACTACTTTCCCCTCAGCTTATCAACCTCCACCCAATATGTCATGCTTCTTCCCAACATTAAGATTTTAACACTATGACCATTGCCAAAAATATTCTTCTACCTTACTATCTCCCTTATTATCTAGCTTCTCAGAAAACCTTTCTATCTTATAAACTAAAATTTGCAGGTAGAGTTTCATATTAAACTTTATTTTTAAAAAATTCTTTGTATTTATTAGTGTAAATGTTTTCTTTCCTTTTCTCTTTCTCTCTCTCTTTCCATCCCCCTCTGTCTTTTTTGTTTCCTCCATCAAAACTAAATTTAAGGGCTGGGGACATAGCTCAGCAGTCTAAGCACCTGTCTGGCAAATGCAAGGACCCAGGTTTGATCCCCAGTACCACATGTCATGCTGGACCCATACCGTGCCAGCCACTGAAACCGGGCATGGTGGCATATGCATGTAATCCCAGCTCTGGGTAGGCTTAGGCAGAAGGATCACTAAGAGTCTGAGCTGCATAGTGAGACCCTGTACCAAATAAATAAATGCACAAACAAAAGATTTTTTTAAAAAACCTAAATTTCATAACAAGAGGAAGCTCATCTTGTTCTATGCTATATCTCCCATAGAATACTAGAGATATGAAGTATTGCTCCTATATGCATATACATATGCATAAAATCTTAGGAGAAAGATGTAACAAACTTCCTTACTTCTACAAATTCTCTTGGTCCTGCAAATTCACATTATGGTTCTATTTCTTCCTTTCCAGTGATCACTAACACCATACAAAAAAAAGCCTACTTCATTCCTGTGTTTTTATAAAATTTCTCATTTATTCATTAACTATTTGAAATCTGTTCTGCCTCAATTTTAAAACTCTACTAAGCAATCTCTTGAAAGTTACCAGTAAGTCCTAGAAAATGTATTCTGTGAACATTGCTTATCAATGGTACCAGCTGACCACTCTGGATTAAAATATCAAGCCTCAAAACCCAGCTCTACTACTTACCAGCTATGTGACCCTGAGAATGACACTCCACTTTGCTAAAGCTCAGTGCTCTAAACTATGAAAGGATTCAAAGAAGTACGTGTTTAATATGATTACTATGAGAGTGAAATGAGATCAATACATGAAGCATACATATACCAGTATGTAAAATGCACACAGTGTACAAGGCCTGGTATACAGCAGGAGAGCAATAAATGGTGGCCATCATTAACTGCAAGCATCTTCTCTAACTGTGGCTTCAATTACCATCTCCACATAACAGAGAAAGCCCAACCACGAACCCATCTTCAGCAAGCTAGACCCCATTAGGCTTCCGAAGTTCAGCACTTGCAAAAGTACATTTATTAAAACTACCTCTTAAATACATTACTTATGGCTTCTATTGAAATAAAAGTCCTACCATCTTCCCATCCTTCCAAGTTCAAAATGAATATAAGAATCATCTTTAATGTTTCCTTTATATCTTAATTTTTATCAGAAAAAAATAGAGGCACAAGCATCAAAATGAAGATGTAAGTGTGCTAATTTGTAGAATTTATTTAAGCAAAACTTGTTACTGAAAGTTTTACAACATTCCAAGCTTTACCCTAGTTACTTGGAATACTACAACAAGCAAAACAGACAAACATTCCTTCCTTGTGGACCTGATATTGTACTGTGGTTGCTCTTCCCAGTTCTAAGAACAATTAACATATTGAATTAAGTTCTGAAATATGCAATTCTGCTTCGTATATTCCTAAGTATACATACTTAGAAATGAACACTGTATTTGGTTTTGTGCCTACAGCTTACAAAAAAGAATAGAACACTGTAACATCTAAGTTGTCTTCTCTGTTCCTAGGGCACCTGTATTCCCCTTTTTACCATTTTGTTGAGTTGTCAATTTTTCTCTTTCTGAAAACATTTCAAAATACCTATTTGCTCTAATTATTGGACCTGGTTTGGTTCTGCATTCTAATTTTAAAATGTCAGAGTCCTGGCTCCAAATAGGAAAGGTGCAAGACTCTTATCATTATCTTAGAGCACACAGTATTTAAGGCTGTTCAGTGAATAATTTCCATTTCTCCTCCAATATAACAACAACAGACTTCTCTTCCTTTTTTATTCACCCTAGGTAGCTAGAGGAAATCCACCTCAAATTATAGGTATCTATTCTAATATGTCTTTCTTCACATAAGTAAAAATTTAAAATTCAAGTATTTCAATTTCCAACAATAGTAACTATATTCTTTAGCAGCAATGACTACATATTCATTGAAATAACAAGACCTGATTAATTACACTTCACAGTGGAAGACTTCAGAGCTGACTTTCGTGATTTCCCACCTGCCTACCTTTCAACCTCATTTCTTAGCACATTCCCCATGTGTCTCACTTCCCCACAAGCCTCTATATGTTAGCCTGTCTGCCTAGTGTACTCTTCTCCCAACTCCTCCTTTCTCGGGCTGACTGCTATGTCTTCATTTAAGTTTTCCAAGAAATGTGGAACCATTAAGGCCAAGCTTCATGTTTTTCCTATATATTCCCCTAGCATTTTGTGCTATCCTTACTTAACAGAAAGTACAGCCTATTTAACAGTCTCTTTTATTGACTGAAATCTCTATGGGTTGAGACTATATTTCTGTATTCTTCCTTTCATTAAAAGAAACAAGTA
The DNA here is from genome assembly GCA_004027165.1 of Ctenomys sociabilis. Classification (NCBI taxonomy): domain Eukaryota; kingdom Metazoa; phylum Chordata; class Mammalia; order Rodentia; family Ctenomyidae; genus Ctenomys; species Ctenomys sociabilis. The sequence continues at coordinate 46,592 of PVKA01013820.1, read as the reverse complement.
CATTGTCTAACTTCTAAAAATCATTTATAGAGATATTTTCTGAATAATGAATGGCCAGGAAACAAAGCTTAGTATTTCTCGGTCATAATCATTATCAGTGACTTAAAGGGGAACATAAATAGGTACATGGAATTGTGGTGGAGGTTTTCCAAAACACAAAAAGGTCAACAATTATTCAAAATAAAATTTTCAATATTTGAGTATCACTCTTGGCCTCTTCACTGAGAACAGTTCATCAAATGTACACCTGTGAATTAATGTAATTTCATTTAAGAGGCAGTGTAAAATTAGAAAAGTTCTATTTACAGTACTGTCTTTTGACTGTGCTTTCACTTCTCAGAGATAGCTAAAAATACTAGTCAAGTTTCTCTGCAAAAACAAAGCATCCAACTCACACTTTCTAAGCTTTAGCCTCCATGTTACTCTTTTAAAATTAAATTTTAATAAAATAGTGAGGTGGAGGTATTAATGTCTTTCTACTGAGACAAAATTTTAACCAAATCTGACTCTAGAAGGTTAAGCTCTGAATCATATCATCATCATTTTTGTAACTATATATCTGGTCTATCGGATAATCATGCTAGAAACAAGGAATTCAAGCTTTTTAGAAGCACATATGAAGTAATAGGTATTCGAAGATCTTTCTATAGGTCAAAAATGGCAAAAGATCTCATCTTGCTTGTCAGCTGTACACAGCCTGGGCCATTTTGTGGTGCTGTGCTGAGAGCAACGGTCAGCTCCATGGGCCAGGGTGCAGTGACCAAGCAGGAATGCCACATGCTCAGAATGGCTTCAAATGAGCCTGACTTATGTGGTAAGTAACACGCTGCATTACCAAATAGCTACCTATTATACTTCACCTGAAATGTCTCCTGAGAAACCATTTAATGATATGCTGAGAGAAATGTGCACAAAACTCTGTTAAAACTTGTGGGAAAATGAACAACAGAACATGAAGCACTTGGGACAATAGCCAGTTAAATTCATGATCCTTTGACAGTCAAAAGGGATGCCATGAGCCATCTTTAAGAACCACATAAAGTAAGAAGAAACAATGAAAATAATTTTGTGCCAGGGGTACAAAATAATGCCTTTAAATTGTCATATAGTTTTTTTATTCCCTCAAAGCCAATGCTTGCAACTTTTTTCAATAGTTTAAAAGCCACTGTACAAAGAATCTCAAGACAACTTTCCAAATTTTCACCAGTAAAAAGTTTCTGAGGTGGGGGAACACAGCTCAGCACCAGCAGCCAGCATATAACCTTACACTGACATTTTAAAAGATGTGAGACTCAGTACTTTTTCCCTACTTCTGTAATACACACAAATGATTAAAAGTTAGTGGGCACAGGAGGACAGAATAGAGTGGTTGTACTAAATATACGAAAAAAGGGAAAGAGGAACCAATCCCATATGAGGGACTGCTTAAAGTCTGTGTAAACATCTTTACAACTTATTTAGGGTAATACTCAATAAATATTTGTCACAGAATACAAACAAAATGTTTCATTACAAAAATCAGGGTCCTGAGAACTAACGTTTAAAAAGTTAGATACTGATATAAATTAACTTGAAGATGGCAACATCAATGAAAAGGAAATGATATAAAATGTTCTATTAAAACACTAAGCAATCTTTAGATTACTAAAAAAAACCACACTTAACATATATTTCAAATAATATAGGTCATTCTTCTAGCTTGCTATGATAAATAGTGTTGCACATACTTGAAAAATGAACAAAGTCAAAATTTTAGTATCCCTGTTGGTTTTTATAGACTGTTAATTTTGGTTTGTGGTTAAATAACAAAAGAACAGAATTATGGACAGACTTCAGCAACAAGCTTTCCATTAGGATATGAAATCATGCCATGAGTTTCAAAAAAAGGGTTAGTTGTATAAATTTGGGGAATAAGCACTCATGCAAAAATCAGAAAATACCTGTACCGAGCCACCATGTCTGTCTGCTGCAAGGTGTGCTCTCAAATGGTGGGGATTTGCCTGCTGGGAGTCCCAAGTTGCCCTGTGGTCTGCCGACTGCCATTTATTTAATGCATGTGGCATGCATGGAAGAAGAAAGACCCAATACGTTAAACATCTCATTCTTATAAAAGATAATACAAATGTATAAAAGGAAATCTAAAATACTCTTACTAATCTGAATCACAGGTGCAATTCTTTGTATATTCTACAAAACGTGGAAAGACTTTAGCTCAGTTGTGTAAAGATAAACAATAAAAGTATAATAGAATCTTTTAAAAAAATAAAAAGGGCTTTGGAAGTCAGACTCTTCCCTCTAAGTTTTTAAATGAAGTTAGCAAAGAGCAGGAAAGTAAAACTGATATCCCTGTGCAAGCACTCCAGATAAACTGAGTGTATCAAAAGTCATCTTGCTATGGGAGTTTTCTTATGGTGTAAGCCCACATTGGTTTTTCTCATGAAGAGATATTTTAACAAATAGAAAAAGTCCTCAAAAAATTGTTCCTAAAATCCTACAAAACATTTCTTCCTTGCTTAGCACTGTTTTTGATTGTAAGGATAAATTTTAAGAATTGTAGGAGAAAATAGGAAAATTCTTTGAAAAGTGAGGTGCACTATACAGAAAGAATACTATGAAACAAAACACCTTTTTAAAAAAAAATAAGTGACACTCTTGCACATATAAGTTATTTTGCTTCCTCCATTTTTAACATATCTGATTAAAATTAAAAGGCCCACTTCCATGAAGCAGGCTGAAAATTCTTGATGCCTTTAGATGCCCTGGCAAATCTATACAGCAATGAACACAAATGACTAATATTCTACTAGTGCAATTAAAGGAAATATCTTAATAAGAGTCAATTTCTGTATTTCAGGAGAATGTGTACAGCACTAACAAAAAGATAGAGGAATACATAATTCATATCATAATTATTACATGTTTGGTTCTATACCAGCCGCTTAAAATGTGTTCTAACATTTGAGATGGAAAGTATCTCCACGACGATACTGAAACACAATAAACATTTTCCTAATGTTTAAAGCCACAACAAGTACAGAAGGGACTCCAACTGAGTGCTTTTATAACAGTACTACCTAACTCGAAACTGTAATTATATATATTCTAAATTCCTCAGTACTCTCCTTTCTTTCTCCAACAAAAACAAAGTACTAAGTATACTGGGGCTACAGCAAGCCCAGCAAATGGGTGACTTGAGTAACCCTTTTGGGAGGAGATGTTAAATTTAAGATATGAACAAGTGTTCTGGCATGGTTTCTTACATTAAATCATACAGTGAAAATTATATATTTCATGGCATGAAGCATATCATCAAAACAACTATGACAGTTCCATATCTTTCGCATTTTAGGTTTACCTAAACTCAAACGCAGAATTTAGCAGATTTGTGGCTTCCACTGAAATAACTTACATACAATCAAATCTACACAATATGAAAATGATGTCAAAACTGAGACACCCAGGAGGACAATATGCAACATTTTACACTCAAAGAACTTATGACGATGTAGTAAAAACTACGCATTCTCTCCTTAGAATAATTACACAGATTTAATGTTTTAGCTATTATTATGGAATCCCTGGGATGTCAATTATTGACTCTAGATTATCAATTATTTATCTAACGTTTCAGTCATTTGAAAGGAATTACTTTTCCCTTGGAGATAATGAATTGTGACTTTCTCATAAAACTTAAGTTGATGACTGATGACAAATATTTAAGAAGAGTTCTTCTAAATGTACACCTTTTTAAAAATGATATGAATCTGTATATATAGATATCAAATTGAGCATAAGCTTTTCCTAAAATATTTAATGATAAATTATTTATGTATATATAAAATACATACATTTATATATCAACTATATATAAAAATATGTATATAATGTAGAGCAAAAAAATGAAACAATTCCTACCCTTAGTGAATTTACAATCTAATAAAAATGTCTCAAATATGTACAAAGTTAAGTCTAAAGTATTTAAATTGTAACTTAATTCAAAAGTAAAAGTTTCACTTATTACAGTACTTAACTATTCACATTAATAAGTTCTGAGAATATCAATTATTGATCTTCTTCCAACTACATTCAAGAAATTAACTCTAGTTTGTGAAACATAAAATCTAAGTCTCAACTTCTAAGCCATTTTTCCAACTTCAAGCTTCTTAGCAGCATCTTTGAGCTGTTAATTTTACTTTATATGTGAATTCATTTAAGTGAGGCCTTTTATCATACCTATATATCTTTGTGAAAATTTTAAAATTAATCCTTTAAAATTGGCTGTGCCTTATAGTATACAATTGTTACATACCTGTACCCCTAAAACGTGGCATTTTGCTATTCAGTTTTAGTAAGTGTTATTCTATCCATTAATTTGGATAGAATAACACTTACTAAACTAAATGTTTCACTTTAACTTTCACTTAAATTTTGATGGGATTAAAATATGTAAGAGTAAAGAACAAACAACATATTATCCTCTGCCAAGAGTTATAGCCAAAAATTTGTACATACTCTCTAATTCAAGGTGATAGCAAAATTTTAAATCAAAAATAATTTCAAGAAAGCTCTTAATAAAAAAAGAGAAATGAAAATATTGGTCAAAAAATTCAACAGCCTTCTATTCAGTTACTCAGGAAACATAAATCTTCATAGCAAATATTCTATGCCTTCTCTCAAACTTATTTTCTAAACCAAACAAAATGGATTGCTTTGTCCTCCAAAATGTCTGTCTTAAAATTTACTCACACTGTCTAGCTGTTCACTCACCTCAAATGCACTTACTCTGTCATTTCCCTTTAAAAGTTCCACTGTTTTTCAGACTCATCCCCAAAACCACCTTTCCCATGAAATTTTTACAGGATTTTCATTTGTTTACTTGTCCCTGGTATAGGACATTAGTAATGTTTCATATGAAACAACTTATTTTGCTTTGAAATGTAGGTATTTATATATTTACTGAAATAATCAAGATAACAGTAGCCATAAGAGTTAATATATGCTAGGAATTAGCAGGAATTTTACAGATTAGAAACCTGAGATTAATGAATTTGACAGGGTTAAGCTACATACATGCATGTCTGATCCCACAGACTAAGCTGTTAAGTACATTACACTTTAGTCACTCATTGCAAAATCATTTTTTATTATTATACTGTCCTATTTTTCCACTTCTAAATAATATGCAGAAAAGAACTTCATATAGCAGAAATGTATTAATACACTGAACTAACATGGACTAGTTAGATCCATTGCTATAACCCACTAAAATACAGTATCAAAAAAATATTCATATAAAATGAGCATCAAAAATTACTGTCTATATTAACTCATATTATCAATGAGAAATTTAGAACTATATGTTTCAATGTTATGAGTAAACTGATTTAAATATTAGAACTAGTTTATTAAAAACACAATTATTTTCAGCCTTTCAACATGGCTGTCTGGAGTTTTATCTATTAAAAGAAAAAAGGATACCTATCGACGCTGAAACAAATTAAGATATTTCATGTCTAAAAAAGGGCACCGAACCTGGTTTTTGGACTGCTGCATCTTATCTCTGTGTGGATGTGTTTCTCTGTTTGATGAGAGAGCAGGGTCTTGCTGAACAGCACCCACTGGAGTAGGCTGCAACACAATAACAATAGTTATTGGTACATTCTACTTCAGAAATCTTACTTAAAGTCATGTTTTAGCTGATTAAAAAGGCAAAGAAAAAAACAAAAGATACTGTTAAATAAAGACTTTAAAAAGCCATAGTTCTCAAAACATATTCAACCTAACATAGTAAAGAAAATACAACTACTAATTTGTTTTAAAACCACCTCAATTTTTTAATTTATTTTTATAACTTTAAAAGATCTAATGCTATATTTGATTTTGAGGTTACGTTTTATACCAAAAATGAAAATGTATTTGTGTCTTATTTCTAAAACTACTGTGTAGATATTACCATAACAAATTTAAAGGAATATTTTTAAATAACAAAATTTCTTACTGTAGATACTTTGTCTCAGAAAAGCTTATACAAACCTAAATTTTTAGAGTATTACATTAATTTCATCATGAGAATTTTATACAAAAAAAATTTGATATTAAGAACCAAACCATAATGAAAATACCAAAATACTTCATCACTCTAAAAAGAGTAGATCCAAATGTAAGATATTTATAAAACACGAATGATAAATGCCACCTAAAAAATTCCCAAAATAAGAAATAAAATGAATTCTTTTAAAAAACTTACTCATTTTTAGCTCTTTGAAATCAAATTCTGCACTATAAAAAAATTAATTTATGCATAATCTTTCAAAGTATAGCACAGAATACTTACCAACTGCTTACCAATCCAGTCATATTCATAATCAAACATATATCCTTTTCGATCAAACAAGTCAGTAAAAAGCTTCCTTAGGTAGTCATAGTCTGGTTTTTCAAAAAAATCTAGCCTTCTTACATAACGAAGATATGTTGCCATTTCTTCTAGCAAGGAAATAAATATTGTGATTACAGTAACAATAATATAATTAAATGTCTGAATTTAAAAATAGCAATAAAATTCTATTTCAATTTAAATTTTTCTGAGTTGAATAATAAATAAAATGGGAAAAGGAAAAGAATAAAAAAGAAAGGCAAGTTTAACCATTATTTTTGAAAACTGAATCTTCCTACAACTCTTCCCTTTTATAGCTATCATTCAGCCTCAAATTACTAACACTGTACATGACAGCATTATAATTGGTATTGCTTAGCAAGTATTTTAATTTATTAAAAGGTAAACACTACTTTCACCTGGCACTAGCTACTATTATTAAAAATAAGGATTTACTCACTACTAACACTATCTTGCTAATAAGCAAATGTACAAACTGTCCTTGTGGTCTATGCATGAACTGCTGGAAATTTTATAACACATTCTTTAAGTGGTTACTCTTTCTAAAACATGAAAAAAGTATAAAATAAGCACATTTACCAACTTGTAAGTACCCATTACCTGGAAAGTTTTCACATAACACTTCTATTGGTGTAGCTCGTTTTGTATCCCCAATTTTCTGATACCTCTCTTTTAATGTTTCTGCCTAAAACAGGAAAAACAAATCCTAAGAATGTAGTCATTTTAAGATTATTTATTTAAAAGGGAGAACCTTAACATATGATAACATTTTATGAAATCCAATAAAAAGCACATGAAAATAAATTACCTTTAAGCCTTGCCAAGGAAGACTACCTCTCAGGAAATACATAAACATGTGACCTAAAGCTTCTAAATCATCTCTTCTACTTTGCTCTGAAATAGAAGAGAAATATGAACTTATCCTTTCTCTACCAATTAGCTATTTAAAAACAAAACTGATTTTTAATGCATATAAATCAATTTTGAACAACTCAATAAATATAAAACATTTATAGATCTAGCACCTATAAATGACAAAATCATTAACTTGTTTTTACATTAATATTCATGCATTTTAAAATATGCTATTATGATTTTTAAATTGTATTAGATTTATTTAACTAATTAGATATCAAAAAATACAGGCCAAAGGAAAAGGTATCTGTCAAAGAAGAGCCACTGTGTGCTACAGCCCCGTCTTAAAGATTCTGAGCACAAGATTCTGAGCCCAAGAGTAAAAACTGTATGACTTTATTTAACCCTATTCCTAAACTTACATAAACACAAATTTCTATCTCACTTGTTCTCTATTAAAATCAAATGCAGTTAATACTATACATATTTTAAGAAACACTCATTATTTGGTACAGGGTCTCTGAGCTACATCGTGATCTTCTTGTCTTTAGCACCCCAAGCACTGGGATTACAGGCGCGCACCACCATGGCCAGTCTCGGCGGCAGGCCCAGCATGCCTGTGCTTAGACTGTGGACTGTCACATAAAAATGAAATGCTGCTGCTGCTGCTAGAACAAGTTGCTGTCTTCAAATTGTTGTCTGCTGTTTTAGTAACTAAACATAAGGTACTGCACAAAACTGAATAACAATCACAAAGCCTCAGAGAAATACTTATTTGCTGATTTTATTTTTTATGTTTTGTCACTGGATTTAAGACTTTTTAGTGTTTTAAAATAACACAAAACACTAATTAGAGAAAAAAAAAACTTTACTAAGAGATGGTTGCATATAGAACTTTTTCAATATTGTTATCTATTTTCATAATGTTTCCTCACAGGATGATGCATCATGAATTACTTTAGCTTCACTCTCAAAAATCAAGTGACCATTTGTTATGGTTCAGATTGAAAATGCCCACCAATTTTTTCCCCTAAGACACTATGTAGTCCAAGTTAGCCTCAAGCCCTTGCCTTAGCCTCTTGCAGGCACGTGCCACCAGGTCCACTCCAAAGCTTCTTCTATTTGGGAGAAATGGCTGCAGCTCTGACAACAAATGGCAGGCAACTGAAGGGGGGAGTCCTCACTAGATCCCTGTAGCTGGATTATGGAAGCGTTATAGCTGTCCTGCTGTGCGAGGTGGGGTCTGCTTGGGACAGCCACTGTGAGCAAGCTCTGAAAGGGGAAATCTCCCTCCTGGACTCTTCCCTAGACACTCTGCTTCCCGTCCACCACGAGGCGAGCAGCTTTTCCCCCACTATGCCTTGTCCTGTCTTGTCAAGCCAGTAGACTGTGGACTGCAACCTCTACTAACTGTGAGCCAACTATGCCCCTCCTACTTTAAGGGTTGTGGGTGTCAAGATCCTGTCCTAATGATGAGGAAAGTCAATTTCTGAATTCTGAATTCTAACCCATTTATCTGTGTTAGTATTCATACCTATAACACACAAGGTATGTTAAAGAAGAAAATAAGGATAAAGAGGGCAAACAGCAGAAAATAAGCAACAGGAAAAAAAAAAAGCTAGGTATTTCAAAACTTTAATAAAATCATTAGTCCTCTAATTTAGATAAAAGAAGCACTAATTATTAAAAATAGGAACAATATAGGGAACATCAGAGTAGATCCTACAGACATTAAAGTATGTTTTAAAAAAATTAGCTAACGTTATGCCAATAAACTCGAAAACTGGAATGGGGCTGGGGAGATAGGTAAGTAGTCTAAATGCCTGCCTGACAAGCGCAAGGACTCAAGTTCAATCCCCAGGACCCACATGCCATGCCAGCCACTAAAACCAGGCATGTTGATGCACACCATAATCCCAGCACTAGGGAGGCTGAGACAGGAGGTTCACTATGAGTATGAGTTATGTAGTGAGATCCTGTGCCAAATAAATGAATGAATGAATGAACGTTTCACAGTTAAAAAAAAAAAACTGGAATGAAATAGATAGTTTGGAAAGTATTACTGGCCAAAATTACAAGAAGAAAATGTAATAGCTATATAGCAATTAAATAAAGATAATTTATAATTTAAAACCTTCCCTAAATACAAGTAGGGCCCAAATAGATTATCACTGGTGATTTCCATTAAAAAAGTAAGGAACAATAACAATTCTATTGAATAACTATCATCCAGCTGAAAAAGTATAAACACAAGGTACAAAAGGTAAAGCCATATTAATAAGCTGAGTAGTAAAAGGCTCAAGTTAACAACTTCTGACATTGCCAGTTCCACAGTGAGCCCACTACTATTATGGACTACTGGGCTATATTGGGTCATTTTGCTGAAAACACGCACCAACTATATTTGAATTTGGATGGCAATGGAAAACCCATCTCTGACAAAACTAAACAAAGTGGGGGATATAAATGAAGGACCATTTTGTAGTGGGAAAAAAAAAAAAAAAAAAAAAAAAAAATATATATATATATATATATATATCTGTATATACAAAATAGCAAAGATATACACCTACTTTCTCTTAGTTCAAGAAGATCGTATTAATAGTGTTTAGACAAGACATCATGTCTGCATCTTGTGCTATGAACACAACAATATGCAATGTATTATTATAACTGTCCTACTGAACTGTTTTGAAACTGTCTACTGCTATTTCTTTCTCAATAAAATCAATAAAAAATTAAATATTAACAAACTAGAAAAAAGATACAAGCTTTATATGTAAAGATCAACTAAAGTTCTATTCTAGCAATGAAAAAACAGAAACTGAATTTCAAAACGCATCAAAAGCAGGGAATACACGACCAGCAAGATGACTCAGCAGACTTACTAAAGGGCCTGCTTGGGCAGGCTTGGGCAGGCGCAGGGACTGCAGTTCAATCCCGGCACCACATGCTGCACCAGCCCCAAACCCAGGGCAGACTAGGCCAGCCAGTCTGTGTGTGATGGTGTATGCCTGTGATCCCAATGCTGGGGAGGCTGAAAGCAGAAGGATCATCATGAGTCCACGCTGCATGGTGAAACCCAGAAACAACAAAATACATTAAAAAAAAAAAACAAAACAGGGAATGCATGCATGAGGCTAAACCTATCAAAATATTGGCAAGACTTACGTTACAGCATGTAACCTAGAAGACCTAAAAAATAATGTAAAAGTATATTGAACCCTCTACTGTACTGAACACTTAGACTTTGTTAAGGTAAGGAGCTCAGGACAAAAAGCAACTCAATCCCTTTTTGAATTTCATCCAAGGGAGACTTTAATTACCCAGTACCACAAAGGCATGATTCTAAAGAGATCTTTCCTAGATGGTTTTATCGGAGAACAATGTTAAGTCTCATAACCTACAAGGCATTTTCAAAACTCAAGGAATAAATATAAAATAGTAATGTAAAACTACTACTGAAACTTGATCTGAAACTTTCCTTATCCTCGTAATCCCTTTCTCTGTGTTCTTTCACCAGTGAACACATCTGGAAATAAATTTCACTATATAGTGGTGAAAACAGAAGTCACAGAAAGGCTTTCTCTTTGAAATACAGTATTGTAACTAAAGAATAACCCATCAGGTCTTTAACAGTTCTTTAACAAAAAGATCTTTCAAAGGCAATGTAGACCTTTTAAAACCCTATTCACATTTGTTAAAGCACTTAACTTGAAGATAAATGTTTTCCTCCAGGCCAAAACTCATTACAGGAACTCAAAAAAAAAGTGATGAATTGCTTTATAACAGATAAAATTAAAAATTCTTCTAAACAGGGTCTTCAAATTAAAAGTTACATAAAGAGCCAATTGAAATTTTTCTTAGAAATATATGTAGCCAACACATATCAAGAGTCTGGTATGTGTTCCTTTATATATCTGAACTTTTAATATTACACCTTCATTGAAAGTAGAGATTAGTAATCTCAAGGTAAGGAAAGAGCAGAATGATTTTAAGTGTGTAGTATGCATCTAACAGGGGAAGGATTTCAACCAACCTCTGAGCACCTTTTAATTTCAGAAAGCAAAGCAGGCTAATAAACAAGTTTATAGCAAACCTACCATACTTCTTTACTTGAAAATTCTATTGTTATAACTCAACATCATTATTACCTCTTTAAATCTGATTTCATTCCTCATTTGCCCATAACTTTGTTTCCATTTTAATTAAATTTAAACATCCAAAAAATTACTTTCTTTTTATCATTAACTAATATTTACCTCTGTCAAAAACAAAACAAATACTTCACTGAAAAGCAAGTCATTTTCTAATAAATATATATATATTTACTATTCTATATAATAAATATATACATTTGTAAAAATAAACTCATTACTGCATTTTCAACAAAAATGAATAGCAACAAAACCAAGGCATGCTTGCTAATAAGTTGGTATTTTTTTTAAGACCAGAATATTTATTGGGGGAAAGAAAGCTTCTGTCCAAGAGAAGGACAGAAGGGGGACTCAAGTGGGTTGTCCCGCTAACAGGTGTTGACTGACAGAACAGTTCAAACAAAAACTGCCTTTGAATTATAAATAACTTACCAAAAATAAAAATGACCTACTATAAACAAGTAGAAATTTCACTTAACATTTCTTCTAAAATATTTGTTTTCCCAGGCACATCACAAAAATAGAAATACATTTTCCAGACTAGGGAACTAGTTTGGTGCAATATACATCTGCCTGGCAAGCACAAGGTCCCAAATTAATCCCCTGAGCCACATGCAGGGCTGGCCCCAGAACTCCCGGGTATGCTGTGCTGGCCACCAGAACTGGGTGTGGTGAGCATGCCTGTAATTCCAGCACCGGGGAAGCTGACACAGGAGGATCCCTACAGGTCTGAACTGCACAGCAAGACCCTGTATCAAATAAAATACGAAAAAGAAATATATCTTCCATACGATTTACTGAACTCACATTTTTCAAAATTACTTAATGAAGATGACTTTTTAAATAATGAGAACAAAACCTAAAAAGGGAAAAAAGTTAAAAGAATTTTAAAGCAGACACAAAAACAGAGCAATGTGCAACAACAGCTCACTAAGATGTCATAGTACAGTGATACATGTGAACAAATGCTCACAGCAGCACAATCTACAATAGCTAAATCTTGGAAACAACCAATATAACCATCAAAACCTGACTGGATCATAAAAGGGGTATCTACATGTAATGGAATAGTTCTCAGCTATAAAGAATGACAGATTGGATGTATCTGCAGGGAAATGGATACATCTGAACAATGCAATGTCGAGAGAAACAAATCAGAAACAGGTTAAATACTGCATGGTATCTCTCATTTGAGTGAGGTTAAGTACAAACAAAAAACAATAATGAAGGATGAATAGAAGGCCACGAGACGGATCTCATGCACTCAAATTTGTTCAAAAATGTTGAAGCAGCTAAAAGAATGGGCCTCAGGAATTTGGACAATTTACCCATAAATTAATTTATATGAATCACATCAAAGAAGGTATTTAGTAACAGTGTAATTCTGTAAGTTATTTTTATTCAAACACCTTATCACTTAAAAGTTTAAAAATATTGTCCTTTTATACATCTTTACTAACACAAATCAACTCCCAGCTTACTCCTCCATTCTTTTTTTTTCTTTTTTCAGTACTGGGACCTTGGCAAGCACTTATTCTACTGAGCTATCTCCCTAGCCCCCTATTCTATTCTTGAAAAATGAATAATAACTAAAAAGGATTTAAATTTTATTTCAAGATCACTTTCATATATATACTATCTACTTAATCTCAAGGCAACTGACAAAAACGTTTTAACAGATATTCAAAAGCAAACATCTGGTCAGATAAACACAAAAATAACAATAGAGTAAAAAGCTTTTCTTAAAGTGGATCATGGAAACCCATATCTGCCCTCTACAGCTTATCAAAGTTTAATCTTAGTGATTTCAACAGTTATGAAACACTGTAAAAATGAATCACTGCTATCAGTCTTCTAAAATCAACAGTTATCATAAGAACAAAGATGATAAACCCACAAAATTTTATACCATTCTTATGTATATTACATATATTAGCAATATCTTTTTTCTGCTTAAATGAGCACCGTGGTAATCTTCAACAAATAAAAGTACCTACACACACAGATGTTTCCGTGACCAAATTCTATTTTGAAAAGTTGATGCGAACCAAAAAATAAATAAATGAGGCTTTAAAAAGGAACCAAGATCCAAGAAAATCAACAAAAGCAGAAAAAAGCTATGCCCATTAAGTAAAGTCACATTAAAAGTCACTTTCCCTTTTTATGCTTTTCTGGCTCCTTACTAAATCATCTGCTCTACATTTCAAAAGCCAAGAAACATTCAATGTTTATAGGCATCACAACCTTTGAGAATACTTGAAATCTTCATAACTCAAATTCATAATTATTTCAATTTGCACAGAAATTCATGTAGTCTGACAACGTACTTTGTTGGCCTTTTGTTAGTATTGCCTATCCATTCCACATAAAAATTAAGAAGTAGGGATTTTATAAAACCAGGAAATTAAAAAATAAGCTTTGTTGTATGTAGGACCTGCCAAAGAAATTATTTTTTTTTCTGAAAAAGCTGTAAAAATAGATAATTGCAACAATTAAATGTCATTTCCCAAGTGCTGTGGGCTTTTCCCGACAAGTACCAACATAAGAGATGTACTCTACCATCTCTACAAATAGAATACATTTAGCACTGTTCGGGTGAGGAACATGAGATGACCATCAGGAAGCCATGACTTCATGTCTCACAGTAACAGAACAATTGGTAAACCTTTGTTAGTTATCATAACACAGTCTGTTAACCACTGCATGAATTAATGCAAAAGCAAGTCTGCACACACAAAAACAGATGTGCTTCATTTTAATAAAGGACACAATCTTTGAAGTTGTGTTTATTCAATTATATTTCAAAGCAATAAGTAAGTATACTATTGAAAGGTACCCACCAGGGCCGGCCTGATAGCTCAGAAGACTAAAGCACTTGCTTGGGCAGAGCTCAGCAGCTGGGGTTCGATCCCTGGTGTGCAGTGTTGGCCCCACCCATGGGCACGCTGAGACAGGGATTGAGATTGGGCATGGTGGCATGGGCCTGTAATCCCAGCACTTGGGAGGCTGAAAACAGGAGAATCACTACAAGTCTGATCTACATAGTGAGACCCTGTAGATCCTGTCCTAAATACAGAAAAGAAAGCCAGCCAGCCAGTCACCAACAAAATACTATCTGAATGAAACTTATATTTATAATTTTAGATGTTTGAAAATTTACTATATTAAAGAGAGGGAAATTTACATGTTTCAGATTTTTCAGACAGTTGTTGAAAAAATACACGTCTGTTATCAAGCAAGTTGTTAAGAAAGATGCTAGGGCTACTTCATTCTACTTGAAAGCAGAGAAGAGACATGTGCTCTGTAAGTAGGTAAGCCTTGTTAGAAAAGCTAAGATACGGATTAGATGATTCAAGTTCCTGTCCTTGTCTGATTTTACATGGTACGGCAATTCTCAGCACTGATGATGAATACACATTGACTGGCTTACTTTCCCTTGTGAGATGCCAGGAACAGAATTCGAAAGCAGAAAAATAAATTTGTACTTCCTCTGATCCAGCCACCAACTGTGGCTAAAGAATAAACTATTGCAAATACTGCATATCAAAGTTATCTGGGGAGAGGAGGCTACCAGGAATCAAAATCAGGGCCTTGTGCTTCCCAGGCAGGCACTTATGTCACTGAGCTATATCTCTGGTCCCAAAATTATTTTCTTAGAAATAACGTAAGTAATTCACTGGGGAAAGATGATGATATTAAAAAAAAACAACAACAACAAAAAACCAACTCTTAATTTCTGTCTCACACATACATAAAAAAAATTCTAGATGAACTACAAATGTAAAACAAGTATTTTTATCAGATGTGACTAAAGACTTCCAGGGCTTAAGATTCAAAGAGCAATAATCACAAAAGCAGCACTGTTAAGTACAGCTCACATTTAACACTTCTGTTCTTTAAAAGACACCACTATGAAAACAAAGTAGGTCAGAAAAGACTTGGTAACAAATATTCATAGTGCCATTCAGAAAGAATGTGTATCCAAAATACTGTATGGTGACTACAAGTGAACAATAAAATGACAAAACACTTCCCAAAGAGGAATACAAACAGCCAATAAATGCATGAGATGGAGCTCAAAAACGCTGAGCCAAAATACCATCCCATATCCGTGAAAATGCCTAAAATTGAAAGAAAAAAAAAAAAGACTAACAAAGTCAAATGCTCTCAAGAATATGGAACAAACTAATTCCCTGCCAGTAGAAACAAAAGTGGAAAGAGCGCTTTGGGGAAATATCTGGTAGGGTTTTTTTTCAGGTTAAATAACACCTTACAATACTACCCAATAATTCAAGAAAATATAAGCTCATAAAAAAAGATCTGCAGGGATGCCACAGAAGTTTTATTCAGAATAGTCAAAAACTGTTAACAATTCAAATGCATTAGAGTGGATAAACAATCTGTGATATGTTTATGCCACAGTTACTACTCAGCATTGAAAAGAACAAACTACTGATACTTAGGACAGCATAAATGAATCTCACAGATGTGTAATGAGCAAGAATACAGACCATTCTAATTATGTTAGAAAAAAAATCACCAAAACTAATACACAGTCATGGAAATCAATTAAGTTACTGCTTTTGGAAAAGGCAGGAAATAAGAAATAAAATTTTCAAAGTGATGAAAATTAACTCTTGATAGAGCAGAGGGTTATACATTTGTACATTTGTCAATGCTCACAAATTACAAACTCATTACAAGGTAGCTGAGTGGTCTATAAATTATATTCTTAATAATCATTAACATAACTGCTCCCACTAATGCCACTGAAGCCTCTTTAAAGGCTCTAGTGGGACTCCTATTAAATTAAAGTAAGTCAATCCTGAAGACCAACAACCATAGATATCAAGATGCCTATTTTCAGATATGGGATGATTATATATGGCTAAGCCCCACTACGTGACATCTTTGTAGAAAGGCTCCATTATGTTTAGAACAAAAAAAAAAAGCACTCCTATTTTCACTGGCCTAACTCTAAATGCTTGGGATGGAACCCCTGCCCCCAACAATGTTTACACACAATTAACTTTACAGGCTGAAGATTGGTTTGCAACAAACTGTCCTAACTATGCAGAATTAGATGAGAAGCCCCCAGTAGCACTCTCTGGTCCTATAGCACGAATCTGTGGCCCTGGCTACTTCCTGGATGGATAGGAAGATGCACACTGGAATCTCCATGGTTATAAGGTAGAAGTGCGGAAAGTATTGACAATCCTGCACTCTTGCCCCACCTATGGCATCAATGGTCTGGAAGCTTGTTTCACTGGTATGATCACTTGGCCTCTATCTTTATCCCTTACCTAGGATTAAAAGATTTCATACAACATATCAAGGACTTAACTACTCAGCAGGCCTTAAATGATGTCACAGCTGGTTTCTCTCCCTGAATCAAGATGCAGAATTAATGAAACAAGCTGTCCTTCAAAATCAGAATGGCATTAGACATTCTAACAACAGTACAAGGGGGTACATACACAGTTATAAAAGCCAAATGTATGGTCATTCCTGATATTTCTGCTAATATCTGAACAGCTAGCTGTTCAGGATATTAGATCACACGTCAGATTCTGAAACTTCCTGGACCTTCTCCTTACCCTCTCAGAAATTATTCAGAAATTACTGGCTCCTCCAAGTGGAAAACATTGTTGCCTATATTCTTAATTATCATGTTGATATTATTTCACCCATGCATACTTGTTTTTGTGGCCTTATCTCCTCTAGACTTAAGCTGTACATCTACCCAAGACAAGAACACCTGGCACCCATTGACAGCCCTATCTATAGAGTACCTCTGACTGCCAATCACAATTATGACCCTCTTCAGCTAGAACAGACAGATCAGTCTTCAATCCTTGCCTCCTTACAATAGTTAGGAATGCTTCAGAGGTGAGATTTTTTTTTAAATCTAAAAAGAATACAAACAGGAAAAAATAAAGAAAGAAAAAGGAGAGAAAGAAAGGAAGGGAGAGCGTGAGGAGAGAGACAGAGACAGAGAACATTAGAAGAGATGCAGAACTTCACCAAACAAAACAACAGAAATTCGGTGATGAGAAGCGGGAACATTACAGACAGCAAAGCTAGGCAGAAATATTGTAGGCAGTGAGACAGGGTTGGGAACTTAAAAGGTCAATGAAGAAGAGAACTGTAGCTGGAGACACAGTCACCGAAGGCCAGGCTTCAAGAAGAAAAACTACTCACCCATACATTTCTCCTAGGGATGAAACAGCAATTTATGTTCCAAGTAGGCATCAATCACATTGGGATGGGCAACCAACCCTCCTTAATGCACACCTTCCAGGAATGTCCTCATCTACTTCATGTGCACTTGCTAAGAGACTCGCTTCCCAGTTTGATCCCCATTTAATCAGTATTACCCTAGCAACTACATTTGTTGCATTTAATGGTTGAGCAATTTTTTCTCCTACCTCATATCCATCCTACAGTTTGCAATTGAACCAGTATTACCTACACAACTATACTTGTAATCTTACTGACTAATGATAGTTCTGCCCTACCTTAAGCCTACCTCGCCTCATAACTTTGCTCAATAAACACCTTTGAGAAGTAGGGTTGATGACAAATCCACTTTCTAGGTCTCCCTCTGTCCATCTCAGACAGAAGTTTTCTAACAAAATTTTCCTACTCTTAAAAGTAAACAAAAGAAGAATTACCAGTATCACTATAAATGCAATGCTTTTAATAGAAATCTACTAATACATGTATATACATACAAGTATGTGTGTGGGCATATTTCTTTGGGGCATACAAACACACACACACACACCTACACACCTTCCTACAGTAGTTCTGTTACAGTAAGGGCTTAAGAGCAGCAACAAACCATAATAGTGAACATAACCAGTGGCCAAATCTTGGTTTTAAGCAATACTAGCATCTAATAAATGCACCTAGGACTTGTGGAAGATATAGCTGATCATGTGGTTGAGGCAGAGAAACTACAAGATGAATTTGGGAGAATTTGTTGCAACAAGAAAGCAATGAGATGCTTAAAGAGGAGACAATCTGAAGGAAAAACTAGTAACTAAATCTCATACTCGGGCCAGGGAGATGGTTCAGTGGAATAAGTGCTTCCCTGGCAAGCACAAGGGCCTGAGTTCAATCCCCAGTTCCATAAAAAAAAAAAAAAAAAATCTCATACTCTTTGAACATCAAAGTAAGGATTACAGTCCATTCAGTACATAACGAAGTTTTAACTCTATATATTCAAGTCAATAAATGGGGGAATGGGATATCCACTTATAAACCCATAAGGATAAGGAATAGAAGTCTGTTATGTTAAATATCAACTTATAAATACATAAGGAATGACAGCAAGAAAAACCATCAATGGATGCTAAACCTCACAGGTAAAAGTTTGATAAAGAATATACTGAAAGATCTATGTACAAAATGCTTCTGCAGTTAAGAAAGGAAAAAAAATGCCCTTCATATAAGAAATTCAGGAGACCATACCCAAAGAAAGCAAAGGTATGAGGAACTAATTACACATGTACCCTTTGATATGGTGTAAGGACAGCATGCCACTTGTATGATAATTATATCAAACATGTATACAAAAATCTAAAAACCCCAAAAGAGGACAGTCTAGATAATGTCTGTGTCCCTCAAAAATACTAAGGCTATATGCTATTAAAAAAAAAAAATGCTGATGAACTCTTTCAGGAAGTATTTCCAAATCTTGGTTTGAGAAAAAAAGGAAATTTTATTTTAGCCTTTCATTAGCATAAGGAACTATTTCAGGTGAAAATGACTATATTAATACAACAAATTAATATATGTTCCTAGTTTAGGTCATAGGTCTAGAAAGAAAGGCTACAAAAGTCCTGTAATATTTTTATTTTACCCCTTTTACAAATGGGAAACTCCGTTAGTATAAGTGATTTGCCCAAAGTCATCCAAGTAGGACAGAAGTAGGCCCATTAGCGACCAGCTCTACCCACCTCTCCAGAACCTGCTGCTAGCATCCATGCTCACTAGGCAGCTTCTGACTTTTCTGACTAGCCATACAACTACTGTCTTAATGAAAATGTTCCAATCACTAAATCCAGTTACAATCAGGCATTGCCTCACATTCTTTAATAGAAATAATCGAATGCATCCTCCGTTATCAAAGCTGTGAATTTCGAGTTAACATAAAAAAGACATAGCGATACAAGATTACCCATCATACTCTACAACTCACTTTAAAAGTATTACTAAAAATATAAATGAAAGTAAACTCAAGTGCATGAACGAATATTTATATAAAAAAGCTACTGTAATCTACAATAACTGAACAATAATAATGAATACAAAACCAACTATCAGCATAGCTGCTGAATTCAAACTTCTATACTGACAAAAGGTACACGTACCTTTTCCTAAATGTGTGTTTATGCTCATATATCTAGCTGTTCCTGTAAGGCTCTTGTGTTCTCTGTATGGTATATGTTTCTTTGTCTCTGGATCAATATATTCTTTTGCCAAACCAAAATCTATAATATGAATAACTTGCTGGGTTTTGTTTCCTGGGCGTCCTATTAAGAAGTTCTCAGGTTTTACATCTCTGTATATCAAGTTCTTTGAATGGACATATTCCATGCGAGAAATCTTAGTTTGAGAGAAAAAGAAGAAATTTTATTTTAGCCTTTTATTAGCATAAGAAATCTTGATAGAAGCAAGACAGAACTTCTACAATGAAAACAATATAAAGAAAAAATTCACAAACTGCAAAATAATTCAGAAAATATACACATTTAAAATGTTTGTCTTTACTATCATGATCACTGGCGTGAAAGTTTAAATTTCGTAAGCTTATTTATTCCCTATCAGCAAGTCTCAACCAACATGCTCACAGCATGCTACTTCATAAAATCAAAAGACTTTACTGATTAAAACAAATCATAAACTCAAACATATAAACAGAGATACTCATAAAGGTATGCTAGTCTTCAGCTTGAGAATCTGGCAACTTTTAAAATTATGTTAAGGAAATTTAAGACTTCAGTCTGTTAAATAAAAATACCAGCATTATTATTTTTCCTTTTATAATTTGTTTTCTTCTTTTCTAGGTTAAACAGTTAAAAATAGGAAGCTGAAACTCAAAAAATTTGGGATTCAACTCAATGACAATATAGTACATCTCTATTAGCTGTTTTACAGATTCTCCAATATTGTTCACTGTACAAACTCACATAAAATGACATTAAAAATGAAAACTGCTTCATTTAATGACAATCATAGCTAAAAATATAAACAACTGTCACAGACACTGATAATTTATTAGCAAGCTCTACATCACATGATATATGCTATTCAATGATGTTTTAATTAATGATATATTTGAGCACTTTCCAGATCATTAAATATTTTAATATTTCAATAACAGTTCCTTCAACTTAAGATTTCCATTTTCATTACATCCATACTTATGCAAAAAAATTTAAGTATGTCTAAAATACTTCCATAAGATAAAACTTTTAAAATTGGACTTAATGAGTCTGTGGATAAAAACAATTTTCAAAGTTCTCTGTATACTCCTACTGGTATTTATTTGAAAATTGTCTTAAAAACCCATCCTCTAAATTTTCTTCTCATATGTTCCCTGAAATTTAAATAAGTAGGACTCTTATAATCTGTTTCTTCTTTCATTATTCATTAAAGTCTATTACAAAAATTAAGATTGCTAAAACAAGTATCCTATTCTTAAAGTAATTAATATATTTTCACACATGTAAAACGTATTTCACTCAGTTATCTTATGTTATATGTATCCTGGAAGGACAAAATAAAAAGTAGAACTATCTGTACTAAGTAGGACAAATGCTCTCAAAAGAATATCACAAAACTTTAATATAACGGTAACCAAGTGATTATTCAAGCAATTTCAAAATTCTCTGCTTTACTTACCAACTGAATAGCTATCATGAGAACCGTTTTAAGAGAAAATGTTCTGTCACACAAATCAAACAGATCTTCCAAACTGGGACCCAGCAGTTCCAGCACCATTGCATTGTATTTCCCACAAGGCCCAAAATAGTAAACTTGAGGTATTCCATCTAGAGGAAAACAAAAAGTCACTGAAGATTTTCATCAACTTAAACACAAGGCTTTTCTTTCAAGAAAAACAATTTTTGTAAGTTTTACAGCTTCAAGAACTACAGCAGGGGCCAGGGAGATGGCTCAGTAGAATTAAGTGACTCACTGGCAAGCTCAAGGGCCTGAGTTCAATTCCCGGTTCCACCAAAACAAACAAACAAAAAAGAACTACAGCAGTATTTTTACTTCTACACAGTAGGCTTTTCCTGACCAAACCTCCTCCCACCTACACTTCCTGCTGGTATTCACATCATAGCCTGGTTGGACCTGATAGCTGCATTAATGAATGACATTAACAATGCTTTATTTTCTCTCCACTACTTCATTGGGCTTTCTAGTCTATATTCCCATGACATAGAGAATATAGAAAAGATTCACTTTTAGTGAATGAGGGTCATGAATGGCATGAATAAATGTATGTAGCTAGGCCATGACCCCTTCTCCATAAACAGATTTGATACATCTGCCACCATATGGCAGGTGAAAAACCTCAAGGGACAGATGGCTTTCATCTTACTACCATGAGGAACTGAATTCTGGCAAAAACCAGAAAGTGAAACTTAGAAAAAGGCACTAAGCTTCTAATAAGATTATAGTCCATCTGTAATCATTTACAGAGTCTCTCTCCCACTTTTTACTAGCTGTTTTATTTGGCTCTTTAAGCCATTTCATTTTGTTTGTTTTTAATTTTAGGGAAGGGTCTTTGGGTGTTCAGGGTCTCACTACTAGATCAAATTTCTAGTGGTCTGCTGTTTTACAGCCTCCCAAAAGCTGGCATTACAGGCACACACCACCATACCCAGTTTCAACTACCACCCCGGGGGCAGGGCCAGCATGGCAGGCCTGGGAATCAAACCCCAACCCCTGCTTGCAGGCGCTTTAATCTGCTGAGCTATCTGGCCAGCCCTTATTTAAGCTATTTCTATTTGGGTTATTTCATATTAGAGAAGCAATGCAATATTTAACCCTCTGTGTTTGATTTCAAATAGTATTATGGCCTCAAGACTCATGCATTTTCCTATAAATGACTCATTTTTATCCTTCTTTACATCTGAGTAGCACCCCATTGTGTGTCTATAGCACACTCTCACCATTAGTGGCTGGGCAAAATGTTTAAGCTGAATGTAATTAATATGTACCACAAACATAAGCTACAACAACATTATTTTTAAAACAAGGAAGATGAAAAAGAAGAAATAAAATAGTATTAAGGGGACAAAATTGTACTTTCCAGCTTCAGATTTTGGTTTTGGTTGTCAATAGGGCACATAGCTAGGCTATGACCCCTTCTCCAGAAACAGATTTAATACACTGTATGTATGTGACAATATCCCCTTAAATACACACATATTCGCAAGGTCCATGCTCATTATATATGAATAGGAAATTCCACAATGAAGTCCTAGAAAGTTAACAGAGTACTGGTTATAGGTGATTTTAAATTTCACTTTAGTATTGCTTGGAATTTTACAAATTGTCATAAAGAACATGCACGATTTTTGAAACCAGAGAAAAAACAACGAAATACAAAAAATTCTTCCAGTATCACAAAGAAAAATTTAAAAAGTATTTACATCAAATTATAATTTTATTTCTCAAGACAAGTCTGGATAGATTTTTAACACTGATCCAATAATGCTAGGACAACAGGTCTTACAGCAGATGGAGATACTCTTAGTTTAAAAAAAAAAAAATACAGTTACAAAATTATGGTAGGCAAGACCACAAATAGAGACTTTTGTGGAAGTGGGAAAGGTGAAGGAAAAGAGGGACTAGAGGAGATGCTCAGCTGGGCGTGGTAACATGCGCCTGTAATTCCAGCACTTCGGACACTGAGCCAGGAGGATCTCTGCAAGTTTGAGGCTACAGTGCACTACGCAGAGAGTTCAAGGCTAGTCTGAACTACACAGCAAGACTCTACTTCAAAAACAACAGGGGAGGTGATCAAAAAAAGCTTAGAAAGAAGAATAATTGAGCAGTTGAGTCACTATCTGTGTCTACTGATTAAAGTATTAGCTGCTGAATTGTTTAAAGACAATTCTATTTGGGCAAAAGCAACCTTGTGAATTCTTTGTCTCATCCTTGGTGAATTTTCAACTATAAACTCATATTGTACCCATTTCCAATTAATCTAAATTATTTTTGACACTATCCTAAAAAGCTTCTGAATCCATGGAAGACAGTTCCATGGAAGAATTTCTAACATCTCTAATTTTCAGACCTATCTGCTACCATCTCTTAATATATAAGACGTCTATATTTTTTCCAATAAAAATTTAAGCATGAATGAGAACACAATTTCACAGATTGGAAAATATAATCTCTCTCATATTCCTTCCATACTCACTTTATTAAATATTCCAGAATTCAAGTAACAAAACAATATTAACTATTGTAAATAAATCAAAAAACAGTAATGGTGGTTCAAAATTGTTAAAAGTCAAATCACTCGAAAAAAACCATGATTTAACATATTCGTGGCCTCCACCAATATTTTCAATCATTTCTACTGTTAGAAGTGTGCCAACCTTGAATAATATATGATAAGATACAAAATGTCCCCTGAAAGTGTCCTATGCTCAGAGGCGGATCTTTCAGACAATACCTAAATCATAAAGGCTTCCACTTCATCAATGGATTAACTGATGAAATAATCTGGTGTCATCACTGGGAAATAATGAAAATCGATGAGGTAGGTCCTAGTTGAAGGGAGTCGGTCATGGGGGTGTGACCTTTAAGGTCTATCTTATTCTTGGCTCCTTCTTGGATAGCTGTAAACAGCTTTCTGCCTTGATATTTCTGCCTTACCACAAGCTGAAAAGCAATGGGGTCAGATTGCCACAGACTAAAACTTCTAAAATCATGAACCAAAATAAGTTTTACCCTTCTAAGTTGTTTCCCTTATATATTTGGCTACAGCAACCAAAAAACTGACACAAATAAGTAATTTATGACAAAAGAATTATTTTACTTCCAATGATAAAAACACTAATAATAAATTCAAAGGAACGAGTTAATTTCCAAGTTTCTTCCAACATTGTCTATTTTGACTATCTAATGTTAACAAAATAATTTAACATAAAGAAACATTGAGAAGCATAGATTTTTAAGGTAATTTTATTTATTTATTTTTTTTGGCAGAACCGGGGATTGAACCTAGGCCCCTAACGCTTCCCAGGGAAACACTTATTCCACTGAGCCATCTCCCCAGCCATGCATTTTTATAAAACAATAATTCAAACAAAATTTTTTTCAAGTAAATAAAAAAATGAGTATTAAGAATTTAAGAATCACTTTCTCTGGAAAGTGACGCCTTTTAGATGGCTAAATCGCTGCTTGGGTTACAATTTTTTCCTTTTATCAGTAAAGTCAAAATTAAATGTACCTAATCATAAGATAATACAAATAAAAATAATTAAAATAAATAAAAGTTCCAAAATTATTTATTCAGAAAAAAACTGAAAACATTGTAACAATTTTATATATTAAAATAGCAAGTTTTATGCACAGGATCACAAAAGTTATAAGGCTATAGAAAATCTGGAAGTTGTATGTCATAACTTCAATACAATGAAAAGAAAATATTTTCCTCAGTTAAAAATGAGAAAACATGTGGGACATGCCTATAATCCCACCCCTCAAGAGGCTGAGGCAGAAGGATCATACATTCAAGCTATCTGAAAGACTTTGCTGGGCCAGAGAGCTAGCTCGGCAGACTAGGTGCCTGCTCAGGCAAGCACAGGAGCGGCGATGGGTCTCTGGCCCCACACGCTACGCAGCCTCAGTCCCAGGGTGGCCAAGCTGGCCGCCGAGACCCAGCCTGTGGTACACGCCTGTAATCCACGGAGGATCCAGGCTGGGTGCTTAGACCCTGTCCAAATACATAAAAAAAAAGACCTTGTCTCAAATACAAAAAAATAAAAGTTTTAAAAAGTATCATTTTGTTAATTTTCACTAGGATACTACAACTGTAAACCATTCTGCTCAACTTGAAGGAGAAAAAGACAAATCATTATCACTGCCTTCCACAGATCAAAATTAAATGGCAGGGACAGACATAAATCAGGAACAACAAAAAATAAGTATATACTCTGTGCTGAGAACAAAATGACCATCTTATTGAAATCAACTGAACTGGGGACTGAATTCAGGCCCTTGCACTTGCCAGGGAAGTGCTTATTCCACCGAGCCATCTCACCAGCCCTTATCCAGTACTCTAAGTATTGGTATAACTTCAAAAACATAAAGACATTTTTAAAGTAAGGCAAAACAGTTGAACATAAGAATGTAAATAGAGAAGGAAAAGATGCAGCAGAAGAGGGCAGATCAGTCTTTTGTTTCCACTCTGGCTCCACGCAGCTACAGTGATAAGAACTCCCTGGAAAGGGAAAGGTGCACAGGCTTCTGTGCTGCTGCTAGCAAGGTCCTGGCTGCAGCTTCTGCTAGTTACTTCTGCAGGCCTAGAGCAGGTCCTCTCCATGCTGTCTGTTTTGGGACAAACAGCGTAACTCACAGCCTCACTCACTCGTGCTGCCCTTGCTGTGTGACAGGTGCTGTGGCTTCTGCCTCTGTCTGGGCTTCTCATTTCTAGCTGGCACGGGGCGGGGGTGGGGGGGGTGCAGTGAGTGTGGTATCCCATTAGGCTGACTCTTTACTGCACAGCCTCGAGGAGCCATGGCAGCTGCCGCTCCCCTTTCCAGGCTGCGGGTGACAGGAGCACTGTTATTGTACAAAAACTTGGGACACATGTTGTGCTTTGAGTATGTTCATTTAAGATGCTTACTTCGATCTCCAGCGCTAGTAGAAAAAATCTGCATTGCAAATTAATATCTATGCATTCATAAAAAAATAAATAAGTATATACTCAAATTAATATCAGATCAAGGAGGCCTCTTTTCTGAAGAGAAAAAAACGTCAGAAAATGTACTGTAAAACAAGCAATACTTTGCTGGGCTTAAAGAAGAAAGAGATTCAGAGGAAAAGAAAAGACATTCCAGAAACAATACAAATACTTGAAAACAGTAAGAGTTGCTCTAGGAATAATACACTTAATGCAACTAAATAGTATCTCAGTGGAAAGAGAAAAAAATTTCGATTTGATGCTACATATGATAAACTCCCTAGGGGGAGGTGAAAGTAAAGACAGGATGTACAAATAAAAGTCAATTCAAAGAAAAGTGATAATAAGGACAAAAGAAAAAGAATGATATCAAGAGACATCCTAAGGGACAGAAGTGACAGAAGTTCTTGATTATACCAAGAAGCCAAAAGCTTCAGTAAGTATAAAATTATAAATTAAGTAACCCAGAAGACCAAGTGGGTATTTAGGAAGAAAGGAAAATCACTGGGAAATTAAGAAAAGAATGTAGGGAGCTCAATTCCAGGTATATTGAATTTCTCTCTGCAGGGAGATTCATATAAAAAGGAGATTAAAGAACTAGAGGTTATTTTTATACAGCTGGTAATTTGACCCCCACCTCATTAAAAGACTCTTGAGTTGTAAAAGGAAAGCCACACACTAATGGTAAGAGCCTGATCTCTTACTCTGTTACATCAACTCTACAAATGCTTCCCTCTTAACTCATTTGCTTTTTTCATGTAACATTTTTTTTTTACTTGCTTTTTTCATACTGACAGCAAATTCATTCCTACTCAATACAACGTTTCACATAGTTTTATCCTGGCTTCTCTTGTCAATCTCTAAGCTCTCCTTTGGGAGATCTCACGGAAAAGCTAATCACTGCCAAAGCTAGATCTTCATTTTACTAAATGAATCCTTAATGGATGTGACAAAACAAGATTATGCAATATATTAAGTTGTGCTATCATGGAGAGTGACACTGTCATAAAACAATATTGTAATCCAAACCTGAATAATGTAAGAGCCAGCCCCTCATACGCATTTTGCAATCAAATTTTAGAATCCTACTGTGCATATAACAGATGTGCTAAACAAAATAGGAAAACAATGAAAGATACTGCCAGAGAAGTGAGATGAAAGAGACAGGCTTACAGGAGGATCAAAACCCAAACAAGCAGAACCAGAAAAACTATGATTTTTCACAGATAGCTCTGTGACTAGACTACCTCAATATTCTAATACATTAAAAATTTTATTACTGTACATAACAATTAGTCACTGTAACCATTTTTAATGTTATATAATTATCACAATTATCTTTCTCTGACATTGTTCAACATCTCAGACTAAACTATCACTCATTAAGCAAGACCTATTTCCTCCACTCCTCAAGACCCTCAAACTGCCTTTGCTCTGTCTCTGTTAATCTGACTAATGTAGATACCTCATATGAATGGAACTGTACATATTTATCCTTTTGTGACTGACCTGACTTGTCCTTGAGGATCATTTATATTGTAGCACATTTCAGAATTTCTTTTCTTTGTAAAACTGGATAATATTCTACTATAAACATAAGTATATTTTATCCACTTTTCTCTGTAGATCAGAGTGCAACCTTTTGGCTGTTACAAATAATACTACTATACAAATTGGTACACAGATCCTCTGTTTTCAATCCTTTTATGCACTGGATCTGTCCAGAAGCAGAATTTCTAAATCAAATGGTATTTCTATGTTTAATATTTTTAGGAACTGTCACATTGTTTTCTACAGTGGACACACAGCATTTTACAAAGCCCATCACCAATGTATGAGAGTTCCAACCAAACATAATTGTGGGCATCAATTTCAAAACAAAATTCTGCAAAGCCACCAATTCTCCCAAAATAACTAAGCTCTCCTGTTTTTCTACAAGGCTTATTTGAGTACTCATCTATACTAACACCTGTTGTTTTCTGTTTTCTTAATAGCCATACTGACAACTATGAAGTAGCACTGTGTCAAGGGGCATTCCTCTGACAATTAGTGATACTGAGTATCATCTTCATGTCTTCTCACCATTAGTGTATCTTTGGAGAAATGTCTATTCAAGTCCTTTGTCCCTTTTTAGTTGAGTTATTTCTACTTATGTAGTTGAATGTTAGGAACTCTATATACACTTTGGATACTAATTAAATACACATTTAAAGGCAATACTTAAAAACAACTTAAAGAAATATAATGCAAATGTTATAAGTTAAATTACCTGAAGTGACTCATTGCTAAAACATGATGACTGTGGGTATCAATCTGAAAACAAAATTTTGTAAAACCACCAATTCTCTCAAAATAACTAAGTTCTACTGTTTTTCTACAAGGCTTATGTGAGTACTCAAAAACTATTTTTAAAATTCATGATTGATGAAAACTGTGAAAGAGGGCTGGTGAAATAGCTATGGACTAAAGCACCTCTTAGGCAAACTTAGGCCAAGTGCAGAGACCATGGTTCGATTCCCCAACACCATATGCCTCTCTAGCCCCACTCCCTAGGTGGGCTGAGCTGGACCACAAGAGAAAAGAAAACCATGAATGAGTAATCAAAAGTCATAACTCACATAAAATAGTAAAAAATATTCTATCATAATTTCAGAGCTACTGTGATATACACCTGGAAAACACCATTCATACACAGTATTGTACCATATTGCACTTCTACAGCATTCAGGTGTTAAAAGATGCCTGATTCTGTGTTTTTATTTGATATTATTTTCAAAGTTACAACAACCAAAAAAGTTAAAATTAAAAAATCAAAAATCAATGGGTTGGGGAGATGGCTCAGTGGAGTAAGTGCTTCCCTGGCAAGTGCAAGGGCCTGAGTTTAAACCTCAATTCCACAAAAAAAAAAAGAAAAAGATCAAAATCAAAAGTCAAAACAGTTACATTTTTTTAAAAAGTCAAAACAAATTTAAAATTTATAAAAGAGATGCTTTTATAATCACTGAGTGAAAACTATTTCACACCTTGTAAGAACAATCAACGAGCAAGTAAGACTTAAACATACCAAGAAAAGCAGATCATAATGACAAAATATGGATCACAATATTTGAAATCCTAGATATAGCAATGTTCTATATTTTAGTGTATGTGTAAGTTTTTTTTTTTAACTTTATTTATCTTACTAATATGTGGGCTTCAAATACAATTTCCTTTGTCCCAATCTCATTTAAATCTGAACCTTCAGTAGTAATTTTGGTAGTTCCTTGAGGTCTTGCTACAGATTAGATCTGGAATGTTCCCAACAGCCAATGTGTTAAAGACTTGGTCCCTAGTCAAGGGCTATTGGGGGAACCATTAAGAAACATGTAGAAGGAACTCAGGTGTTGGAGCCTTGACTTTTAGCGGGATACTGGAGTCCAAGCCCTTTCATGTGTGCTTCCAGCTATGATAAAATAAAGAGATCTCACCATGATGTACTGCCTTGCCACAGATTCAAACTGATAAAGTCAAACAGAGGTGGACTAAAACTTATGAATCTGTGATCAAAAACAAGTATTTCATTCCTTTAATTTGATTATCTCAGGTATTTTTGTCATGGCAACAAAATGTTAACAAACCTTTTGGTATATGATTAAGTTAAACATGCATTATGACACATGTACAATGATAAGTGCATTAATATAAAATTTAAGCTTATTAACAGTGCAATGACTATTCATTTGTAAGTTATACTTTTCAGGAGAAAAATTAATAAAATCTAAACCATATGAAGAAATAGACAGCTGTACCAACCAGCACGTAAATATGGAATTCCACTGTATTAAAGATAAGTACATGTATTGTATAGAAGTAAAATCATTACAATCAGAAGAATAGTAGTACACAGGAATAAAGATACGGAAGCTTTAACATGAAAAGGCAACATATAGTAGAGCTATTTTCCAATGACACAAACTTCTCATTTTTTCTTACAATTTATGCAAAAATATACTTATATTAGTTTTCTAGACTGTTCTAACAAGTTACTATAAATTTGGTGGCTTAAAACAACATGAATTTATTCCTGTACAGACAGGCAGCTAAAAGTCAGAAATCACTTTCACTAGGCCACATCAAGGTGTTGGCAGGGCCATGCTCGTTCATGCTCCTTTTCTACAGGAAAGAATCCAAGAAGCCTCTTCTAGAACTTTACATCTGCAAACACTCAACACATGGGTCTAATTTCTGTCTCGGTGTCATGCTGCCTTGTCTTTTTAATGTGCTCAGAAATTGTTCCTCTGCTTTTCTCTTACAGGGATACTAGGGATTACATTTAGAGCTCACCTAACATATACTATATATAACTATGGCACACATGCCACAGCAGGATGTTTGTACCACTGAAAGTTCCAAAAGGCCTGCTATCACTGTTCTAGAATAATCGCACTATTTCAAAATCTTAAATTCTGCCATATCTTCAAGCTCTTGGTCACACAGTAACACATGTACAGGTTCCAGACATCTGTTATGGGACCATTTTTCAGCCTACGACAGTGTAGTAAGACATTTTTATAGCATGATATCGCCAGAAAGGCTAAGAATATAGAAGGTATATGCTTATTTTATTAATCTCACACAAGTATTTTTTCTGCAATTGTCTCTATTTATACAAAAAGCTCTAAATCTGTCATATTTAAAATAAAAAATCATTAACTATAGTAAGACTCTCTTGTACAAAAAGACTATAATAATACAATATAATCACAGCCTTAAGAAATTATCTTGTTCATTGAATTTACAATACACTCTTCCTTGAAACTAAAATATAATTGTGATAACAATCAACTTCATTTCAAATTTAAAAATTAACCTATGACTGTACCTCCAGATCCTAACTGCTTGTAGAATCTATATTCCAAATGTAACTGTGGTGCTCTGGATTTCATGGGCTCCTAAACAAAAAACAAAAAAAAAAAAAACAAATTTTCAAAAATTCAAGTTATTTAAAATATTGAGTCCCAGTTACAAATGTTTTAAGCTTTAGTGTCAATTATTACATAATAAAATACTGAGCATCTTTAAGATCCATATAAAAGTAAGTTTAAGTTCAATCTTAAACTGATGCTACCCAAAACTATATAGAGAGTAACTATTAGATCAAGCAGAGAAGTCAATTGTTTGACTTTTTGACTCTTCAAGAAAATGTGCTCCAAATATTCATAACTAAGGAAACATAACAACAGAGAAAAAAAGATAATAATATTAAAATTTCAGTAGTTTTAAGTTTTTTAATTGAGCTGTAAGTTAAAGATTATGAAATAATTTTACATGCTAAATCATTAACTTTGTTAACTACACATTCTATAAACAACACAACCAATTATCTATAGAATGTTTTTATTATCTCTTCCACAGAGACAATCACTTTTGGATATTCACTACCTTTGGATTAGTTTTACACTGTTGTTGGATTTCAACCAAATGATATTACGTAATGTATGTTTCATGTGGGTCTGAATTTTATCCATGAACCTGGTTTTGAGATTCATATATACATCTTTATACGTATACAGACATTATGAATATCAGTAATACAGCTCTTACATAGCCACAATTTTTTTAAGTTTATGTCTTTGGTACAAGATCTCACTATGTTGCTCACAGTGATCCTCTTGTCTCACCCTCCCCAGCACTGGGATTACAGGCGTGTGCTATCGTGCCTGGTTCTGGTGGGGGCTCAGCATACCTGGAGCAGGGCTAGCATAGTACGTGGTACAGAGGATCAAGCCTAGGTCTCTGCACTTGCCTAGGCAGGCACTTAGACCACTGACCTACGGTATCAGTAACATTAAATGTGAAAATATCTGCAGAAAAAGGAAAATGGTAATAAAGCAACATAGAAAATCTGAACGAGAACCAATAGATAAAAATAACAAATTAATAGAAAGTTTAAAGAAAAGCAAAAGAATTTTGAAAAATTTGTTTGAAAAAAAAAGTTGTTTGCCAGAAGACTGACACAACAGAAGAGAATATAAGAGGTGGAAGGTAAATAGAAAAGTTATACAAAATGTCTTATGAAGGAAAAAATAGAAAATGTAAGGAGACCTGAATAATACAGTAAGGAAATCCAATACGCATTTGATAATCTCAGGAGGATAGGAAGAGAAAAATAAACACAAGCAATAATGGAAGAAAGTTACTATGAATATTCAAGAACTGATAAGGATACCAAACCCAATTTGAGAAAGAACTCAAATGCAATTACTAAAAGGAAAAAAATGCCAAGATATATCATAATAAAATTATAAACTATAACAAAGACTTCAGATAAGGAACTATTAAAATCCTGCTTGAAAACTTACAATCATAAGGGTTATTATAACAAACAATACCATTATTAAGAAGCATAATAGTGCAGTAGGTAAAGATAATCACTAAAACTAAATTGTACTAGGTTTGAATCCTGAATGTACCACTTCCTCTACCTGTGTGACTTTTTGCTCATTAATTAACCGTTAATCATTCTGTAATTTTCAGTTCTTTTATTTAGGAACTAAAATGAAGTTAAAATTTTATCTTTTTCATAATACATGTATACTACTTCAAATAATACCTTTCAAAGAGTGCATTATTACCTATAATTGTTATCTCTCTGAAAGTATAGAACCTTAAGTGAAATTGAAATATATACCTTACTCAATCACTAATCCTCCGTAAGTAAAAAGTACAAACTAAGATCTAGTTTAGTGACTTCACTTTGATCCCAGTACATTACTAGCAATAAAATTTTATTACATCACCATAGCAAAAGTCACCCAGGACAACATTTTCATTATCATGGCTAAGCAGCTATTATATAAGTTCAAAAATGAAGATAAGAAGGTGGTAGCTGAGGTCAAATTGACAACTTATCCGGAAACAAACTATTGATCTAAACCTGGACAACATTAGATAAGCCTAAGTCTCTAGAGATGACAGAGTCAAAATCACTGATCTCTCAACATATCATGAAATAACACCTTTATTTATACCAAAATATAAAAACCAGCACTGAAATTATACAGATAAAACATTTCAAGTGCTTCTTTTTATGGAAAATTCTGAATAAAATTACAAAGAGGTAACAGATAAAACAATATTTAGAAGTAACAAACTTAGCACTGAACAATAGTCCAATTTACACAAAACTTTTCCTGTCCTTCCAATAAAAATTGTGGGAGAATTTGAGGGAAGTATGACAATCATACCTCAACCTCAAAGTATTAGGGATATAGATCTAAAGTTACTCTAACATACAATTATACTAATTATTATATCTAATGTTAATTATTGTGCTTAAAAAGGTCAATTCCAATTAAGGTAGAATATCCAGAAAAAACAGAAGACAAAAACAAGGGAATGACGATATGGCACAAAATAAACACGTTTAAAAAGTACTACGTATGTGTTTATATAATGCTAGAAAATGGCACAATAAATGTTTAGTAACGCATCAGTGGTCTGGGCAGGATGAACAAGTTCCACGCCTCAAAATCACAGGCCCCTTGATGACTGTGACAAGAGACAGCAGCACAGAGCAGTGGTGGTGACAGCCAGCACGTGTGCCACCAGACAGGCACAGCCCTCTCTGTCAGCACACAAGCCTAATGTTTGAATTGTCATAAACGGAGACCTCAGTATTCAGGTTTAATTGCAATGCTGGCACTTTGCAATAAATAAGTGGGGTTTGGGTTACAGTCTGGGCACCCCATTTCTAAAGGGTTCGCTACCACTGGCATAAAGCAAAGAGTAACACAGTAGTTCACCTCCCCTAGCTTATAAGAGGTGCATCATTTGCGTGTAAGCCATGCTCCTGCAATGAGAGGTACGCACAACGTGCTGTATTATTCTAGCCTACAACATGGAGAAAGGAAAATTCTAAAGATATAAAAAATCAACCATGCCCATTCATCCAGTTTCTATATCCTGGGCTTTTCTGGTCTGATTCACATATATTAACTCTCCTTGCTCTGATACCATACTCACAAGGAACATTTGAATTTTAATTTAGTGTTCTATATACATCAGCCTATAGAAATAAAACATGTTATTTATACTAATTTGGGCATTTTGGACCAAAAAATGTGCATCTCTATTTCCAAGTGAAATCTAATAGCACTTGTTGCAGTGAAATCTGAGTTTGCCATTCCACCTCAAAGGATTTTCTATTGCCTGCCACTTGCCTCTTCATCTAATCATCTCTCTTTTTCTACATTACTTTCACTTCACTCTGCTAACAGAGATTCTACTAGCAGACAAATGTTACCAAAGTCAAACAGACTGAGAAAACCATGCCACGTCAAACCTCAAGACAATGTGGCTGGTAAGCCAGATGGGAAAGTTTTGGCACAGCTACGTATAACTTACAAGAATAATTCCTAGAACTAATTCTTCCAAAAGAGATCTTTATATCTCATAGCCATCATAATGGGCACTACAAAAAAGTGCTACTGGAGTTTGCTTTCCCTAAACCCCATACCTCAAAATCAACCCTATCCAAATACCTGAAAGTAGAGCAATAAATCACCAGCATCAGCATAGTTGTAAAATATAAACAGGAAAAAAAGTTC
Source organism: Ctenomys sociabilis (assembly GCA_004027165.1). Taxonomy (NCBI): domain Eukaryota; kingdom Metazoa; phylum Chordata; class Mammalia; order Rodentia; family Ctenomyidae; genus Ctenomys; species Ctenomys sociabilis. The sequence continues at coordinate 11,657 of PVKA01013820.1, read as the reverse complement.
AGAAACCACTTGGAAGTATACTTTCAAAGAATAAAATCCTGAAAACATGTTTCACCCCAAATGCTTAAATTTGCTACAGAGAAATCCTGCTAATTTTTATCCACATAAAAATGTTTCCTTACATTAAAAACTGTGCCAAAAGTCAAGAATTTAATTCTATACTATTTCCAAAGGGAAAGGACTGAGTTTCTATGACGTGGAAAAATAGTGATGTCCTGTATATTATCATATACTTGAAGGACCTTAATAAGTCAAATGTACACAATATTTATTCTTTTTAAATAAACTACAAGTTAATCATAAAAACAAAATTAGAAATAAGTTTATAATTTAAAAAAGAAAATTTTTAAAATAAGAAACATGAACTTACCAGCTTAATTGCCACATATTCATTTGTGTATAAATTTTTTCCTTGAAAAGGAAAGAAAAAATGGTAGATTAAATATTATGAAAGCTATACTCTGCGGGGAAAATACACAACACATTTAAATGAAACAAAGTTTTCTGTTTCCAATTATTAAGCAAAAGAAGAAGTCAGTAAAAACAAATATTTAAATTTATGATGAACTGGTATTTCACATAGATTCAAAGGTAATACTAACCCAGTATCCACTGTAAAAAGATAAATTCTAGGGCCAGGGAGATAGCTCAGCAGCATAAGTACCTGCCTGACAAAAGCAAGGTCCTTAGTTCAATACCCAGTAGCAAAAAAAAAAAAAAAAAGAGATTCAGGATTTGCTGAATAATTTCTTTCAATTTATAAAGTAATCAATAGTCAAAATTCATGTTAAACAAAATACAAAGCCAAAATTCCTATATAAAAAATACAAAATATTTCTCCAATTGTCATGTCAGTTTGAAAGTACTTCCATAAAGGCTCATATTTAATCTAGTAAATATATCAACTATATTGTTGAAATATAATATATTAAAAATACAATAAAAAAACATTCACCAGGAATGAAACCACATATTTGTATTTGCAGTTATTTAGGAAGCTGGTAAAATTTAGAGCCATTCTAGACAATTTAGTGAGATGCTGTCTCAAAATAAAAAAAGGACTAGGGAAGTAGGATGGTTATCCCTGGGTCTGACCATTAGCCCTGAAAAGAAATACACATAAACACAAACACACACACACACATACACACACACACACACACACACACACACCCATACATAAATATATATGCTACAAAATACTGACTCTGACAGTTTAGTCATCTATACTGAGGGAAGAAACAGATTATTAGCACTGTACTTTATGACACAATTAATTCCAAACATTTTTAAGGTTACATATAAAATACACAATGAGAAAATATATTTATCACAATATTTAGAGGCCTTTCTGAGCATAAGAAAACAAAAGGTTTTACAGACTGAATCACACAAAATATTTTAAACTGAATGCTAAAAAAACTCTATTATGCACAAAGAGCAGGTAAACAGATTAAAGAGATTTAAAATCATTAACAAATAATTCAAATGAATTACAACTCAGACATGTTTATTCCTGTAAACTCTTGTAACTTTTGCAACTTGTGTCAGATACCTGAGGCCCACTGAACAAAACATAACTTTTTGGTTTTAAGGCCTTCTGCAGGTAGCCCGAGAAATGTGAAGATAGCTTCTCTTGTAATGAGGCAAGAAACTCTGAGAAGGTTCAGCTCACCTGGGCTGTATGAGGTGGACAGTTAAGGCCTTAATCTGTCTCTATGGACAAAATCTGGTGGATCCCAATAAAAGGAATCTTAATCTAGCATATTTGTTAATAGATTTTACCTGCACTATTACCTGGGTTTTGATATCTTCTAGGAAAGAACAAATTTTCTGAGAAATTAGAGCATGTATAACCAAAGCATGAACACTTGGAGTTTGCTGACCTCAAAATAAAAGAAACTTCCTGGCTGATATTACAGCTCAAGAGGTGGCACAAAAACCAGTGGAGCCCCTGGAGGTATACCTGTCCTCCTGCCCCACGTTCTAGAAAAACCCACCTACTCAGCCTCTGTTGTTAACTAATGTTCCTTGCTGTTTGAGTAGATTAGCAGTGGTGATCCCATCTGAAAATAATTTAATATAACATCACCACAAAGGGCCAAGAGTGCATAAGACTCAAAAAATTTTAGCATATGTTGATATTTAGTGTTGTTAAAAACCTCTTCTTTGACAAAATAGCAGAACGACATATAAAATAATTGGGGTATAATGTAGCCAAAGAAAACACTTGACTCTGAGATTCGTCAGAAGAAAACTTGGGGACTATTTTCAATGTCTCCTTGTATAAATAACCTGATGTCTCTCAAAAATTGGACCTGTTCTCCTGTTTCTCTTGGCCCTGACTATCAGGCTCTGTTTCATACACTGTTTAAGTATGTTCAACAAAAATATCCAGGGCATCAAGTTAATGATGTTTAGAGTTCAATACCAGCCCTTAAAAGTAACAGGAAACAATGGTTTGATTCCAAGATAAAACTAGTGGGGAATGTAATGGGTCAACTGACTTTTGTGCTGTAACAATGAAAACTATTAGGTTCCCTATGCTTCTCATTATTTATTCTAAGGAATGTGCTTTCACCCTCTGTTCAAGGATATTTAACAATGAGTAACTGTCTTCCTCCCCTCCATAATAAATTGTTGTAAATATAGCTTAAGATATATCTTATAAAAAAAAGTTTGCTCAACAAGCCCCCACATGGGCAAGTTGCACATATCGCTAAACTGTAAAAGACCCTCTAAGTCATGTGATTTTCGTTTTAAAAGCCCCTTGCTTCCCATGCTAGGTGCCGTTCAGTCTTCTGCATGAGAACTGATGGTCCTGAGCTCAGTAATAAAGGTTCTTAAATTTTAAAAAGTAATAATAATTATAGTGATGCTTACTTAGCATTAGCTATTCAATCTAGAAAAATTCCAAATGATCAAAATCTGTAGCCCAAGGAGAATACTGTGAACAATTTTAAAAGCATTGTTATATGAAGACTTTTATATATAGATTAATAAAATAAAGAAACAGCACAATACTGTTTTCTAAGTTCCATTTTTTTCAATTAGCATCTATTACTTTATAATCTAGATAATAGAAGAATGACAGATTTTATTTATTAAAAACAATTGTTCCTTATTACCTTGGCTACTGAAAACAGAACAGGCCATCATTAATTCTCATACATGTAATTTTTCTGCATAATAACATAGCCTCCTTTCAAACAGCTGCTGTTAAATGGCAACAGAACTTAAGCAAAAATTCAGCAACAGTAGGCCTTTTTAAAAAAAAAATTTTGGACCTTTAACTTAAGTAGCAAAAGTGTATAATGTTAAGCTCTAGTCAGACACTCACTACATCTATATAAATATTTTTAAATATTAAAGAATATTTTACATTCTTAACAAATTGGTTCAATATTCAGGTGTGTCTTCATACCATTTTCTGCACTATATGTGAAAATGCACATTTTGTCTGTTAAGCTTATACTGAATAATGGCATTCAATAAAGAACAATCTTGAGGAACCAATATGTAAAAATGAGAACAACTGTGGTTTATAGTTGATGATAGATGAAAGTTGCAATTCCTTAAGATATTACTTTCATTTATTTTGCATATGATGCACATGTACATGGGAAAAAATACACAAGATGAAGAGTTAGATTAAATACAGATTCTATAGAACCAAACTATATAAAGTACCACTGCTTTTATTCATTTTTATATGGTCCTTTTACTACCTTATATCACAGCATAAAGCACTAAATTTTTTTTGAGCATTACAAATTTTAACAACATTTGAACATTATAATTTTTAATTTAGGAGTGACAATTATAAGTAAGAGCAAGGATACAAATGCATTAGTGGCATACAACATAGCTATATCCTCACGAAGTTAGCTCTTTTGGGGGAGATGTGGCGGGAATCCATTTAGTAGATGAAACAAAGTAGAGTGGAATTAGTTAACTGATGTTTTATTTCAATTTTAAGACATATCCAACAGAATTTTCTGCCACACTGAATTTAAAAGACATGTTTACCAACACTGTGGAATTGATGTGGTAATTATTATATGAAACTATGTTCTTTAGAAACTAAATGCTTAGAGGAGGCACTACTAGTTATCATCCAGCAACCATTCACTTCTTTCCATAACAAATAGCCCAAGCTCCAAAATGGCTAGCTATCAAGAGATTATTATACTCCCCATCCTCTTATGCAGCTTAGCTTGCCTGTATGTGGCTACAGTAGACATGAGGTAAATCACATTCCACTTCAGGAAGGAATGTGCAAACCTGGCTCCTATTCTTCCTTTCGCTGGTTGGCTCTCCATCTGGAAAACAGTAACAATTGCAGCAATCTCTCTGCACAGGGACACTGAAGCCAATCATTAAGATGCAGAGGTTCCCCAACAGGGAGCTTTCTCTTTGGACTGTTATGTAAACCGAAAATAAACTATTTACTTAAAACCACTATATTTTCAAATTTTTAATGCCATCATAATCTATTCCTGCACTTTTAAATAACTTTTACAATATGTTTCTGTTAGACAGTAAAGAAAACAGTACCATAAAAACAATAAATTAGATCAAATCTGAAAATGTATTGGATGTGTATTATACATCCCGTAGAATTTTCAACAAGCATTAAAAAGTTATGAGATATATAGGAATTAAAACAAAAAAAAAAAAAAAAAAGAAAGAAAAGTTATAGAAACTCCGGTGGGAAAACTTCAACATGTCCAAAGTGACATCCATTTATTAGAAGGGCAATTCATAAAGCAATATATTAACGTCCTTGTATTGTTTTTATATGGGTTAGTCAACTGTAGACATCAGAACACATGAGAGGCCAAGAAAACAAAGTTTATTATATTCATAAGTCTTAAAAGAAGGATTCACACTGCAGGCCACAGAGGGCCACAGGGTTAGCATAGGTGGCAAAGACCAGAAAAGAGCTTTGGCCAAGCCCTCTACTGGAGTTCCCAGCAAAAAGGCAGAGCAGGGCAAACAATTTAGGACTGGTTAATCTCTGCAACTGCAGGGAATTTTGGCTTACAGATGGAGCCTCCAGTTACATGATAACTGGCCTGGGGATGATAAGCAAAGAAATATTGCCTCTTGGATGTATGAGCCAGAGGAGGTACAGCTGCTATGGACTGGGTTAGCCTGAATATCAAATGCATGCTCCCCTGAGTCCTTCCCTAGTAACTGGCTAATGCCATGAGCAGTCTCTCTCCAGTCAGAGTGAGTAAGTTGTCCAAACATGATATTATAAAAAGTATCATAACTCTACATAGTTTGGCCAGCTCTGTTTGATCTCATTCAATGTCTATCAAAAACATTCCTAGACATTTCCCTTGATTATCTAAGCTAGGAATACAAGCCTTATTCCCAACACATAAAAATAAAATGAAACCACAAATTTATCATCTTATTTTTAAAATAAAAAATAAGAGAAAAATACATAGCACTTTTTAATATAATTTTTAAAATTTAAATGTGCACCCCAGTTCTTCTAGTTATCATAATTACATTTTTAAAACTAATTATCCATAAGAGCAGTTTCCAAAAGTAGGTAATATGTTGTCTCTTAAGACATTTAGACATGAAGCAATATTTTAAATCATGTAGGATTTCAACTCCTACTTGGTACCCTAAGAGCATTAAAGCTTTTAATGCCCTTATGTTTTGGCATTCTACCAAAAAAAAAAAAAAAAAAAAAATGATTGTCCAGGCTGAACTGCCAATAGCCTCACTGCTGCAAATCACTGACCTCAAACATATGTGCCATATATTCATTACTCAACAATAAACTCAAAAAAATCTAGTACCAGAAATCAAATGTTCAAGATGTGACTCTAAAGAAATTACATTTGTATTTTTAATCCAAATCAACTTTTAAAATTAGAATTTGTTTATCTAGGTATGCAAAGAATAATACTTATAACTTTCAAAGCACAGAAACAATTTGAGACCTTGGAAAATAGAAAAATAGCCCTTTAGTAGTCTACAAATAAAAAAACAAAATGATTAATCCAGATCTATATATATGCATGCATATGTACATGTATAAAAACACAAACATATACATAGGTGATAAAGTTAAACTTACATAAATATCATACATGAGATGAGATTGAAAAAATTCAGTGAATTTTTAAGTTTTTTATTACAGTAAAAGACATCACTAGTAATCTCCCTCAAAATACTCCATCTGAGGACCAGCAAAATAGTTTAGAGGTCTAAAATGCTTGCTTAGGCAAGTGCAGGGAATGCAGTTCAATCCCCAGAAGACATGCCATGCCAGCCCCACTCCCAGGGCAGGCCGAGCCAGCCAGAGTCTGGGCGTGCGGCTGCACACCTGTAATCCCAGCACTGGGGAAACTGAAAGCAGGAGGGTCACCAAGCACAGTGAGACCTTGCAATAACCAAATACATTAAAAAAAAAATCTCACTTTGAACTTCCAATAGGATAACTATTGTTCTTATCATTTTAAGAAGTAGTTCTGGTAATTGTAAGGACCATTAGTCATATTGTGGCTGACTCAATTCAAAACATTATAATTTTTCACGGCAAATGTCCATTTTGGCCTGGGGAGATAGCTCAGTAGAATAAGTGCTTGCCTGGCAAGCGCAAGGGCCTGAGTTCAATCCCCGGTTCTGCCAAAAACAAAACAAAATGTTCATTTTGATTTTTGGAGGAGAGCCAGAATTTGCAGTGGAAAAGGTTGAAAATACTGTAATAGTTTTACTGCACAGCCTTTTTTCCATTTTTTACTGGGAAAAAAAATGTTAAATACACACTGCATTTTAGTAGTTATATTGAGTTATCAATGCTTTTTTTTTTTACAGAACCAGGGACTGAACTGAGACCCTGGCACTTGTCAGGGAAGCACTTATTAGACTGAGCCAACTCCCTGGCCCTATTAATGCTTACTGATGATATTTTATATACCATTTAGATGATAAAGAACCATAGATTAGATAGAATAAATAAGATAGAGTAATCTTACTCTGATTTTTATTTACAAACTATATAAAAGGGATGATTTATTGTTTTTTTCAATATGTATCATAATATAGTTTCAGTATATGGTTAATAGTCATATTTTTCTAGTTAAAATGGTCCACTAGTTTGTATAAATATACACAAACATACACATAATCAAATATATGTACCTACATACAGTGTATGTATGTATGTGTAGTTATCTTGAAATAAATTATATGGAACAAATGTTGAATAAAAATAGCCAAAGTAAGAGCTGGCAAATCAGCTCAGTGGACTAAGCGCTGCTTAGGCAAGTGCAGGGACCTGGGTTCGATCCCTAGCACCATCAGCCGAACCAGCTCCACTCTCCAGACGCGATGAGCAACCGAGACCAGGTGTGCTGGCACTTGTAATCCCAGCACTAGGGAGGCTGAAAACCGAAGGACTACTGTAAGTTCAAGACCAGCCTGGGTTACAAAGTGAGCTCAAGGCCGGCCTGACCTGCAAAGAAAGACCCTATCTCAAAAAGACCAAAAAAAAAAAGTGTTGAGTACCAAATCTGAAGAGTTTCAAAGTAGCTGAGCACCAAGGTATAATTACATAATGTACTGTCGGTGATGGGTATCAGACGGATATGGTTCAAAGTGAACAAGTAAATAATTGCCAAATGAAAAATGAGATCTTCAATCTGATTCGATTCAATATCTTGCAAAAACTAAAATATTAGTAAAGCATTCACTTTTTCAAATATTTGAGTGCTCACGAAATGCAAGAGTCTCCCTGGCATACTGTTTTAAGTATTTATAAAGTATGTCACTGCCTTTTATTAGCTTGCTTGATTCAAAAGTTTAATGTGCATTAACAACACAAAAATAATAAGATGAAAGAAACAAGGTAGTGTGTTTGACAAGAAGACAAATATAATCATGTAGTTAAGCAAAAAGTTACATTTATTTCCAGCAGCAGGGTTGGATCTAAGGAGAACTGTAAAGCCATATTTTCTTTTACTTCTGAAGTCCTCACCCTTGGACAGAGCTGCAATATACCTCCAGAATGACTCCTACATAACCATCCTCTTTCTTGTTTCTATTCAAGGTAGACACAGCTACATCTCTTCTGTGCTAGGAAACCAAGACCTAGATTTGGATTCTGAGTCAGCTGTTATGTGATGTCTGGAAACTACCTTCCTCTTACTGCATTTCAGCTTCCTTAAATGTAGAACTAGGAGGTTAAGCCAGTGTTTTTCAAAATTCCCTAAGCATAACCCGACTGAAAGTTCTGAATCCCTTTTTAAGAATTTATGTCCCTCAGACTCTACCCAGATATACCAGAAGTGAAGAGAAATAAATTACAACATAAAATTTGTGTTGACTTTATGTAGTTTCAATATACTAACTTGATATTAAACTATATATGACGTACTCAAGTTATTAGCAGTTAGGTATTTTGAAATATGAAAAAGGAACTTACAGACTGTCCCCAAACAGACACTGCAGAGGCCTTCTTGGCAGGTGTGGCAGCCTGCTAGATCTTCTTCAAATGCTTTTTGATGTTTTAATATTTTCAAGAAATGAGAATAGGTTCACATCAAGAAAGCAGGCATTCTTATACATGTATTTATGAAATTATATATAATAAAAAATAGGTAATTCCTTATAAATGAAAATGCAAACATATAAGAAATTTCTCATATTTGTATTCTTTATAACTACCATAACAAACAACTAAACAATTAAACTTTCCATGAAACAGTATTTTCCAGTTCAAAAATTTTTACCAAATAATGAAATAAATAAAGTAGTCTTACCTAATCGCAATTCTCCAAAATTGCCACATCCAATTTTTTTTCCAACTCTGAAGTTAGGTCCAACCATTAAAACTCCAGATGATGAAGACCCAGTTCCCCGAGTATTGTGCCCTGACCGACCACTAGGTCGTGCCATTCTATCATCTGATTTGTCCTTGTCTTTCTTTTTATTATCCATATCAAGTTTGCGGTACTCCACTTTGAATTCTTTAATCAAGACAAGCACACTGAAACAGGGTATTGTGAGAACAGGTACATCACTAGGTAACTGTACCAGCCGGGTAATGTTAACATTCAAATTGCAGTAGGTAGTCAATTAACTAGAGCGTGTTCATCCCATTCGTAAAATTTTCTTCAGTTGTCTTTTCAGCAAAACATGTCTTCAAAATTATCCTCTCAGTGATGTGAGCTGATACTGACAAGTAGCTAGGACATCAAGAGAAAGAAATTAGTCAACTAAAGAAATTTTAATACATATGTTTGGGAAATTAGGTAACATAACAAAAACTTAGTAAATGTTTGCTATTTCTTGATGCCAACTGAAATTAAATCATGGATTCTTAAATTAACCACTACTATTTCTACATTTTAATACCAAACAGATCATAGAACAAATCAGGGCTACAGTTATTTTTTAAAAAATTTAAAAAGGGGCACTAAGTTTTTCATAAAACAATATATGTTCACTAGACTTTCCAATTTAAAATGTGACTTTGATCCCTGAGGAAAAAAAAGTTACTCCTACCTTCTCTCAGGCTCACCACCTGGAGACAATTTCCTGTCTAACCAATGAAAGGTGAGGCTCAGGCAGTGCAGTGAGCACGCATCAGAGTTTGGGGATGCCAAAGGAGTGGAATTCGAAGGGCATGGCACCAAAATCAAGGAGTTTCTCAGGGAAAGGGACAAGGGAAAGAAGAGCAGAAGGCTAGGCTACCTGTGTGCAAGGGAAACATTTTTAAATTCTTAGAAGACAATGACTACAAACAGGACTAAAGAAAGAATGAAGATAGTGGAGGCTGCACAATTCTGTACAGTACAGGCAAGAAAATACCATTAATATCCTAAGTATTCAGACATGACACTATATTTTTTTCAGGATCTACAAAGAATTTTATTGAAATTGAACAAATAACACAACAATCTTCCTATGCTGGGGAGCACCTTCCCCAAGCCATTTCCCGTACTAGAAGCACAGAACTTGCACAATAAGGAATTAAAAGAAAAAGAGTTGTTCCTATATAGAAATCAAACTTTGTCCCAACATCATCATGGACAAAGCTATTCATAAATCTTCACATTTCCCTTCTGTTTTTGCTCTCTATTCTGCCCCTATGTAGGGGACCTACTACTTTCCCTTGACTGTAGCAGAAGGGGTGAGGAGATTGTAGTAAAGAGTGGTGAGCTTCTTACAGCACTACTGGCACCAGTCCTAGTATGTTGTCCCTTGTTATAGGATAGCGGACTCTGCAAACTGGGGGTGACAGGTGGCTGGCACAAAAGCAAAGGGGATTAGAACAGTGGCTTGGGGCAAGTCCCCATAGGCACAAACATCCACATCCTGTACTGATTGGCCTCTGCCTTCATGACTGAAGCGATAACCAGTTGCACTGAGGAAGAATTAGCCAAGCCATGGGAAATGGAGAAGCTACCCATACCAGTCCGCATTTCCATTAACAGCTAGCAAACTGTCCATCTGAAAGTGGGAACAAATTCCAGGTAGGTGGGAAGAATCAGCCTTTGCTATCCCCAGTCTTATAAGGAAAGACTACACACTGCAATAAGTACTACTGTAGACTGGCTTTAACACCAAGGCTATGCAGGATTAAACATAGCTCTAAGCAAATCAACTTTTATTATTAAAAAACAAGAACTTAATACTCTCAAATTGACAAAACATAAATGTTCAACAACACTGATCTTACAAAATCTACCATAAAAGGGCCAGCCAAATAGCTCAGTGGATTAAAGCACCTGCAAGCACACAAAGCAACTGGGGGTTCAATCCCTGGGCCTGCTGTGCTGGCCTCGCCCCCCCCCCCCCAGGGTACACTAAGACAGCAACTGAGACTGGGTGTGGTGGCCCATGCCTGTAATCCCCTCTCTTGGGAGACTGTAAACAGGTGGATCATTACAAATCCGATCTAGTAGTAAGACCGTGAACACCCTGTACCCTTTCCCTAAAATACAAATCTACCATATAATCTAAAATTACCAAATATGCAAAGAAGCAATAAACATGACATATACAGTCAGAGAGTTATCCAACAAAACAGACCCCAGATTAACCTGATATTGGAATTAAAAAGCAGACTTTAAAACTATGCTGTAATAGCTAATAGAGTACAATTAAGATCTGAGAAAAAAAAAAAACAGGCAAAAATATATGTACATATTTGAAGTACTACCTAAAATTTGCCTAAATTTAGTGGTGGAGTGGGGGAAGACCTATAAATTTTACTCACCAATTCCCTAAGAGACAACTACAAGCAAAACTAAACAGGCACATCACTACCAAATTGCTATAAAATAAAATAAATCTCAAAAAGTAGCCAGAAAAACTATACATTAAATATAGGAGAACTAAATTCTTTCAGAAACAGTGGAGATTCTAAAGAAAACAGAAGGATACTTTCAAAGGAAGGAAAAAAATATGTAATCCAGAATTGTACACTTAAGACTGCATAACTAGGGATTGAACTCAGGCCCTTGCGCTTGCCAGGGAAACGTTTATTCCACTAAGCCATCTCCCTGGCCCAATACTGCTATTCTTAAAAAAAAAAAAAAAAAAAAAAAAGAAATGAGCTAGGAGTGTAGTTCAGTGGTAGAGCACTTACCTAGCATGCTTGAGGCTTTACACTGAGTCTCTAC
>PVKA01013819.1:36267-54135 GCA_004027165.1 Ctenomys sociabilis | reverse complement strand
TGGGAACATGTAAAGAAATTTTATCAAGCATATTAACAATGTTTCTTTGAATCTAAAATTATTCCAAATTAGAAAGGTTATTTTAAAAACCTGGAAATACAGAACAAAAATCAACTTACTTACTGATTTTATGAGTTGTTAATGAAAAACATTGAAGAAAGTATTTAAAAATTGTGAGAAATGTCCTATTCAACATTTTGAAGAATTAATATAATCAAAATGCTCATAGCACCCAAATTAAATTACAGGTTTATTGCTATTACTGCTAAAATAACAATGACATTCTTCATGGAATTAGAGCTCCAACAGAGCGTGAAAAAGAAGAACTAGAATGAAAGACACACAAATGGAAGTATTGAAAGATCCTGAATAGAAAACACAAATAGACCTCAAAATGTAGTACTAAATTATAGTAACTAAATCAGCATGATAACGGCTTAAAAATGTACCGATGAATAGAAAAAACAGAATTCTCAAAAATAAATATATACTAAAAAAAATTAATTTCCCACAAGTTTCAGAAGTGTGCTTTGTAGAAATGCTAGTGAATGGGGGACTACTGCGCGGATCCCCCCTCCTGTCCCTCCCTCAGACAGGAGCTTTCTTTCCCCCAATAAATATGTAATGATCATAAAAAGAGAAATGTTCGTGAGCAAAACTGTATAATCACATTGGTAAGAATAACATCAAGGTATTAATCTACAGCAATATACAAAACTCTAATAAATTATGAATTAAAGATTTTTAGTAATACCTGAAACTATTAAAATATAAAAGCACAAGAAATGCTTCATAATCTTGATTTTTGAAATTATTTCTTAAATGTAATCTGAAGAAACTACACCTACAAGATAAAATGATAAAATGTTTTCAAATCAAATTGAGCAGCTTCTGCACAATAAATGATAAAAAAATGACACAATCCATATGATTGGAAAAATTATTTGTAATATATGGGATTAGTATTGACAATATGTAAAGAACAACTGAAAGGCAAGAAAATAACTTAATTTAAAAATGAAAGGAAGGGCCGGACTGATAGCTCAGCAAATTAGAGCACCTGCTTAGGCAGAGGGCAATGACCTGGTTTGATGCCTGGAGTGCTCTTCTGGCCCCACTCCCAGGGCACCAAAAGAGGGTGGCTGAGACTGGGTGTGATGGAACACACCTGTAATCCCAGCACTGGTGAGGCTGTAAACAGGAGAATCACTAGGAGTCTGATATGTAGTGAGACGCTGTAGACCCTGACCTAAAATACTAAATAAATAAATAAGTAAATAAAAACAAATATACAAAAAGTTAAAATGAAAGGAAAATTCAGCTAGGTACTCTATCAAATAATACATTCAAATTGGCAACAGTATCTGGAAAATTTTAAATATAATCCATTTCCTTTGCAATGCAAATCATAGCCACAAAGAAATATCACTTTACATCTCTTACAATGGGTCTTATATAAATTATAAACTATAGCAGGGATTTTTGCACTGTTGAGAAAATTTGACTCTTACATTTAATGAAAATGTAAATTAGTGTAGCTATTGTAGCAAAGTGTCAAAATTTAGAAATAGTACTATTTCATGATCTACAAGTCTCTCTGCTGGGTAGACATCCAAAAGAAATACAGCTAGTATATTGAAGCAATGTTGCCACTTCATTCATAGCAGTATCCAGATTACCTAATATATAGAATCAATGTGTTTATAAACAGCTGATGAATAAGGAGAAGGTAGTATGTGTACTCAGTGAAAGATATTCAGCTGAAACAAAGAGGGAAATCCTTCTCATTGCAACAGCATAGACTAACTTAGTGAAGATTTTATTATGTGAATTAAAACAGGCAAAATGAGAAAGGTACCAAATGACTTCAAATATATATGCAGTTGAATACAATTGATTTGCAAAATATAAAGTGAAATAATCATTAACTGATGATTGAGTCTTTAGAAGGAATGTGGTTTGGGAATATAATACTCACAGAATATATAAATGAGATAAAATCAATGGAGTATAAAACAAATACAATATGCATTCAAAATAGGCAAAGGATTAAATGGTAGTGATGATTGCACAATATTGAAATGATACAACAAAATATTCACTCAAATAAAGTGCTAAGTGTATAATACATATTTCATAAAGCATGCAATGAAAAATTTTTTCATACAAGAAAAAAAATTAAAAACCTGTCTAAAAATGTTTCACAGCGTAATTCAGTTTTCTAAATGACTTTCATATATAACATATTATATGATATTCCCAGTGTAATATACGATATTACACATATACTAGAGAATTGAAACAAAGATACTCAACTCTGAATAAGAGGTCATATCTCAGTATCAATTTGGAAATAAGACCATTGTTTTCTGATATCTATATTATTTTTCAAAAGAAAAAAATCTTATTTTTTCATTTTTATTGAAAGAAAACATGACATACAAGTTTTAGCAACAGCAAGGGGTCTGGGGACCTTGGGAACTCTACAATTGCTGTGGTTAATGTCTTCAGTCTGGCAAAGAATGCAAGAGCAGGCAAGGCTGATTCAAAACGGAATGTCCTCCCGGCCCAGATAAGGAACTCAGGAATGAAAAGAGTACAAAGCAAAAATTTAGTTATACTTTGGCAAGGGCAGAGGTAAGGGTGCCCCGCACCCAGTGGCAAGGCAGGGAGACCCCAAGGAGCTTCGCAATGCCAGGATTTCTTTTGCCCAGTCTTAAACCGGTCTGGGGTGAGTGAAGGATTATGGGGTCCTCACTGTTTGTTGCGCTCTACTCCAGTCTTGGTCTCTGCCTTTGCTGCTGGGCCAAGCTGTTGCTTGGCTAAGTTTCATGGAGTCTGTGTGCTTTCCAAGGGGGGCGTGCAAATGAGTCGATAAGAAACATTTCTCTACATAGACAAAGGTTGCACCGAGAGTTTTCCGGTAACTAACGTGTCACTTCTGTACCGTGTGCCGCCTCAGCCCGCCGCCCTAACCACTTCATGGCCTAGTCCCCACCTACCTCTCCCTCTCACTGTCCCTACCCAAGTAGGCAACTATTTAAAAACTTAACAGTGATATTTCTCATTTAAAAAAATATTTAAATTTGTCCGTAGAAATTGTAAAATAATTCTTGTTGCTGGTGAATTTGCTACAAATTGCGTTATAGTAAATTGAATTTGAATTTGCATGATATCAGAACACTTACATAACATTTGTAGGACCCTTGTGGTGAAAATAATATTAGTTATTAGTACTGTATTTTCATCTTTCAAATTTTAATTTGCTTATCATTATTTATTTATTTATTTATTTTCGGTCTCTTTGAGACAGGGACTTATATAGTTCAGGCTAGGGTTGAATTCATTTCATGTATTTATTTTGTGTTTTAGTACTGGCTGTTACTGGGTGTCACTATAGAGATTGGACTCGTAGTGATTCTCCTGTGTTTAGACTCCCACAAGCTTGGATTACAGGAGCAAGTTACCACGCTGTCCCAATCACTGTCTCTGTGTGACCAGGGGGTGGGGTCAGCACTGCAGGCCCAGGATCGAACCCAGCCCCCTTCGTCTGCCTGAGCAGAAGCTTTAATCTGCTATTTGGCTGACCCTGAGTTCACTTTAAAACCTATCGTGGTCTCAAAATTGGAAAGATCCTCCTGCCTCAGCCTCCTTAGTGCTGGGACAACAGATATGTGACACCAAACATAATTTGATGACATTCTTTAAGTTTTAATTTTCTTTGATATATGTGAGCTGATATTGCATAAAGCTATTGCTGTCATGAATTATTTACATAGACACTGAAATTTCCTATTTTTTGAAATCTGTTACCTCAAATAATTTTTGTTTACAGTCAAATAAAATATTTTAATTAAAATAGTTTTTTCTGCTCAGGAGTAACATAGGATTTTTCAATCTGCATTTCTAGGGCTGAACAGCAGCTGTCAGCCTGTTGCTTCTCTGTAGATTTCACAATTCCAGTGTATCTCGCTGAGTGATGTCCATTTTTAAAGATACACATTATTGAGGAAAATATTTGATAAGATGTAAAGTATTTGCTCATGCCTAATGATTGAAAAAATGCAAAAGTTGCTACCCTAGATATTTTTGAAAGATGTCTACTGCAAAATTTGGGATGAAATAGAGATGTGTAATTACTGTCAGTAGTGTCAGAGCTTTTTTTTTTAAGGAAAGTCTGTAGTGAAGGCTTTATGAGATATTGTAATTAGAAACCTTCATTCTGCCTCTATTGACAAGCCATCTTTTGCAAATGGGGGAAACCTCCTCACAGTAATTGGTGTGTCTAAACTTTAATTATTTTAGAGGGAAAGGAAGCTGATGAGAGACCAACAGAGAATTCAGAAGAGGATGAAATCAGTGAATCTGTAATAAAAATGGCCTCATTCATATGCTATTAGGACAACCGCTCAAAGGTGTTCACTTGTCTTGAACACATTCATATTTCACACTGACCATCTTCTGAAAAACAAAAAACAAAAAGGATCTCTTACAATGGCTTAAATGATTAAAGTGTCAGAAAAACTTTGGATGTGCAGAACACATGATCATATAGAATAATTCATTTAAAATTTAGTTAAATGTAGTCCAAAAGGTATATTAAAATTCTAGGCATATCTCATTGTCATATGTATCTGGTAAGATAGTTTTTGTGGACTTTATTTTAAATCTATTGTTGTGTAGACTTATTGTGTCAGCTAACATAGCTTTGTTTTGTGACAAACATAATAATTATGTAATAATTCTTTGCACCAAATCAGCTTGTATGAGACTCAAGGGAAATAAAGAAATAAAATAAGAAAATGTTTTTATTTTTAAAATTTTATGTCCATAAAAATTCCATTACTCTATTTACATTAGGACAAGTATAATTAATACGGCATTTCCTGAGCTAATGTGAATCAATAATATTTGAAATGAAATTAAATAATTTATTGTCATAAAGTCTTAAAGAAAATTTTCAGTCTCTTCCTATTATTATATAAATCCAAGAGATGTTCATAGTCTCCTCTTCACACCAGTAAATCTTGAAACATTTATTTTACATGGGAATTATAAATGATTATTGTTAGTTTTAAAAAATGGTACCACACACAAATGAGTTATTAGTAAATACTTTCTTTGTTCTAACTACTGACGAGATGTATCAGTTACAAAACACTAAGGATAGGGGCCAAGGAGACAGCCCAGGGGTCTAAGCATCTGCCTGGCAGGGACAAGGACCTGGGTTCAATCCCCAGTACTGCCAGCCTTGTTGGTCCTGCACCCTGAAATCAGGCATGGTGGCACACACCTGTAATCTCAGCTGTGGGCGAGCTGAGATAGGAGATCTCTAAAAGTCTGAGATACATAGTGAGACCCTGTACCAAACAAATCCATAAAATATTTTAAAATATGACTAAGGATGTTGAAGAAAGACAAAGGAGGTGTGTAGGTATGGCAGTAACACTGCAGTGTCAAATAGCAGTAAGACTTTATTCACTGAGCTACAGGTCTGTATACAAATTTATTAATCTCTGAGTATCTCCTGGATAGCAAATAAATTTCAAAGCAATTGCCAAGTCTAGATTCCTGTTTAGTGCTTGCTGAATTCCCTTGTTTTACATTAAATCATTTATACTTAGTTTCTTAAGGGAAGTGGGATTATGTTTTCCAAACTGTACTTCAGTGAAAAGTATCTTCCACCTTAAATCTTGGTGCCAAAGTTTGATACTGAAAATTGAGAAAACAACAAAATGACTAAAATACAGTGAAGCTCAGCAATCGCTATGCATATTAAGAAATAAGTTTTGGGCCTCTGGCAATTTGAACAATGACGAATGTTTTTGACACTGCAAAAGCTAGGGTTCTTGAGTGGTATCTTGAAACTCAAGATTTTTTTCTTTTTATTGAATTAAATCCATAGAGCTTATTCCCAATTCTTTTGCCTTCTAACAGATAAGATCTTGAAATTCAAACTTACTACAGAAGGAAATGGGCAACATTGAGTTTGTAAAAACTAGCCACACAAAGAAAACACAAGAATGTACTCATATTTGGTTACAACCACAGGTCAATGAATGATGGACATTTCTGGCAGTATCCAGAACATTGCTCGCCTCTGCTTCCTCCTTGAGGGAGAGAGTTAGTGGCTGTAATAAAGGTTTGAGATTTCCACTGCCAGTACCCCTCCCAATATGTAGAAACAAGGATCAGGTTTTCTTTTTTTCTTTTTGTATTTGGTACAAGGTCTATAGGGTCTACAGGGTCTACAGGCTTTCACTAAGTAGATCAGACTCTTAATGATTCTACTGTTTTCAGTCTCCCAAGAGCTGGGATTATAGGTCCAGTCTCAATCGCCCCCTCAGCACACCCAGAGAACAGGACAGGCATGGCACAAAGATCAGGTTTTGTTGAGAAGCGAATTACTAAAATTTTATCTCCTGTAAAACAGTGGAGAGATAGAATATTATTGATTAAAAGCTAAGCCATTGTTATTGCATTCTAAATTAGCAAAGTCCTCATACAATGTTTTAGATATTACAGTTTAAAATTGTGAACCACAGACCTAAATGACAATTTCGAGTATACTTTTTCTTTGAGTCACAGCCAGAAGTAAAATAATAGTTTTTTTAATTTCTTTTTTTTAATTTTATTTTGTGGAAGCAGGGACTGAACTCAGGGCCTTGCGCTTGCCAGAGAAATAGTTTTGAATTTATAAGAATTGACTGATGGAATTTGTACATTCTATTCTCATCATGGAACTCTATTCCCAAATGAGTAAATCAATATGTAAAGTTCTAATACATTCATTAAATTTTGCCACATAAGACTAAACAATATGATTAAGTTTGTAACAGAGCTTTAAACTGAAATACATAGAGAGATGATAGATGATAGATAGATAGATAGATAGATAGATAGATAGATAGATAGATAGATAGATAGATAGACAGGTAAATAGATAAATAGATAGATGTACACAGTATTTCTAAAAGATACATTTCCCAATCACATTTCATACACATATGCATATATATATTAAAATACACATATTAAATAAATGTTAAAGTGAAATGGGTCATTATTCTTGACTCAGTTAAAAGAATGCCTTAATAGATCACTTTTTGTTCAGGTTTCTACCTATTTGTAGCTATAGTATTTGCCTAAAGTAAAATAAACTACTAGAAAGCAAAACACTGACTTGTCTTTTTAATTTGCAATGGAATTATTTGGCCCCTAACATTTTTGCAGTAAATTAGTAAACACAGAATGCAAATGCTATAAAAGAACATATTGCTCTTTCCAGAAATAGAAAAGGTTATAAAAATATAGATTAATAAACTGTCACAGCTGCCACACTTTGTCATTGCACTACAAAAATGATTGTGACTACAGCCCAGTAAAGATTTACAGAATTAGAAAGAGACCTAAGTTTTGCCCTGTGTGGCATATCTTGTCAAGTCTTAAAGAGAAAATAAATTATAGGTTTATATATATTGAATTTTTGGAGGTAGCTCGGGGACCTCGACGCCTGCCTGACAAATGCAGAGATATGGATTTGATCCCCAGTATTGCCTGATATGCCAGCTTCGGAACCCCTGTGTGCCGAGCTTGCCACTGAAACCAGGCATGGTGGTGCATCCCTGTAGCCCCAGCACTGGGGAGGCTGAGACAGGATAATCAGTCCAAGCTATGCAGCAAGACCCTGTACCAAATAAATTAATAAGTAAAAGATTAAAAAATTTAAAAGTCTATGTATTATGTGCATATGTGAATATGAGTAATTCTTTGTATAGTTTATGAATATATACAAATACACATATACAGAGTATATATATATATACATATATATATATATGCACATAACATAACATGTATATAGTAAGTGTTTATATAATTAAGAGTTAATATAATTAAGAGTATATTTATGTATTTACCCACATATATTTGATCAAGAAAATATTTTTTGGTCCAGGAGTTAGCTCAGTAGAATAAGTGCTTGCCTGGCAAGCTCAAGGTCCTCAGTTTAATCCTTGGTACTGGAAAAAAAAAAGAAGAAGAAGAAAATAAGAAAAGAAAAAATATTTTGAGCAATTTATACAAAACAAAAATAAGAAATGATAAATTTGTGCTTTTGTAGATATGGCAACTGATGAATGAAACAACTTCAATTCAGCATAAGTAAAAGAATGTAAAGAAAGAAGGATATAACAGTAAAAGAGTGAAAGACAAAACAATTATGGGAAGAATGAGAGGAAGAGGGACAAATTGAATTTGGTAACAGAATTTAAAACCCATGAGTTAATATTACGTGGACATTGGTAGATTTCATCAAATCAGGGTCATGTGATTTAATAACACATCACAATTAATCATTTTATTAAAATATTCAAAATATAAGGTTTTTGGAAAGTAAGAGATCAAGACATCAGTGGCTATAGTACGTTTACCGGTTTGCATTATTTCTGTGTTATTTTCACATTACTATAAAAATAGCTGTGGTAATTTACTTACAAAATGAAAGACTGAACTTGGGTGTGGTTTCAGTGTTTCTTGTTAAGGTTGGGTATGGAACCCAAAAGATCTGGGTCTCTGAAGAAGAAGATCTACATCATTATCCAGACAGCAATGAGGAAGTAGTGGGGTCTGGAATTTCACAGAGAACATGTGCAGAGTGCTCTGAAGCTCTAACGACTGCCTCCTGGCATTCACCATTCAGAGACTGCTTTAATTTGTCATTTCTCCATTTTCCTGTAACAAAATTCCCTGCACTTGCCAACATATTGTTTTATATGAATAAATGATGCTAAAGTATGCAATGACATGATTCAGTTCTTTTAACATTAATATTTCCATATTCCATCTATAATTACTGTGCAGACAATAGCTTTGACTAGCATTATTTCTGTGATATTTTGGCTTTGATCCTAGCAGTTTTGTGATTTTTTTCGAGGGTCTACTACTATTTATATAGTTCTGTATGATATTTACATTATATATTGATTATTATTTTTTCTTTTTGTTTTTCCTCACCACTTTCAGGATCAATGTAAGCAATAGTGCAGTACTAAAACCTAATATCAAGGACATTCTTCTTATATTATGGAGGTTTGCTCTTGTTTTTCTTTTTTCATAAAAATTTTGATCTAGATAATTCTAATAACTACTAGAGGTCCAAGTTGCTATCAAAATACATCAATGGAAAAATATTTTTAAATGTTAGAAAGATAATAAATGTTTTTGAAAAATCTTTCTACATATTTTAATTTCAGTATTTCATGCTCAGACAAGACTAACACACAGAGAGGAGGGTGTTCAAAATGCTAATGTTCCATTGTGTGTATGTGAGTGTATGTGTGTGTACACATGTGTGTACTTTGGAGACAAGATTTTTCTCTTTGTCTAGAGTTCAAAGTAATGCTTCATTGCTGATGAATAACATTGCCATAAAACAGGTCAATTAGGGACTAATCATGACACAAAAATGTGAAAATAATTTTCTTTATGTTTGTAGGAAAATATGATGCCTAATAGTTTATACACAGTGAAAATCTGTGCGCAGTTGCAGAACACCCGAGTCAGTGTAAGGCAGGTTGGATCGTAGTGGTTCTAAAGTCTGGTGAGTAGAAATAAGCAAATGATATGCTCCTATGTTTGAACGAAGCAGGCAAAATGGTTAGAAGGCTGGTTAACTAGTTCTCCAGGTTCAGTTGTTCAGTGAAAAGTGTCAAAATTCTCATGATGGAAAAGGTATGCACATTCAGGAACTATGGTTTGTAACTCTCCCCAGGTCATTTTATGTCAAATATTTAGAAGCACTAACACGCAACACAGCCACAGAGTCTAAGTGCCTGCCTTAGAACTTGGGCAAGTGTGACAACCCAGGTTCAGTCCCTGGTACTGCACGCCCTGCTCCATGCTGGCCACCAAAACCAGGCATGGTGGCACATGCCTGTAGCTCCTGCTTTGGGCAAGTTGAGACAGGAGAATCATTATGAGTGCATGCATGACCCTGTACCAAATAAATAAATGAATGAATAAACCTTTAAAAAATAAATAAGAATCAGTGGTTAATAGTTATTTCTATTCCTTGTTAAGTAATGTCTTAGAAGATGTGATTTATGTTCTTCTACTCATAATCTTAAAAACATTTTTATTCTAATTTTACTTCATTTTGAAGAGTAAGAACAAAAGCAAGAGCAAAAATCAGAAGCAAAGACAGAAACAGGGTAACAGATAACAGTACATGTGTTACAGATTTTCAAAATGAGAATGGCCGATTAACAACTATTTTTATATGATCTTTTTATCATCAAATCTGTTGCTCAGTACAAGTTTTATTATTTATTTATTTATTTATTTATTTATTTACTTACTTATTTTGGCATAACCAGGGATTGAACTCAGGCCCTTGCACTTGCCAGGGTAGAGCTTATTCTACTGAGCCATTCCCCCATGCCCCAGTACAAGTTTTTATAGTTAATGTTTTATATTTTCTAGTTTTCATTTTCTTTCTGGGCAACATTAGAATAATATTGAAAACCACTGGGCTTTTCATTTGCTTTTTTCCCATCACACATAGTAGCACATGCATAGAAACGGAAGGTAGAGCTCATTTGTAATTGTTGTTAAATATGTTTGATTTTATATCTGAAGAGAAAGAATCATTCAGATTCACCTATTGATTTGTTAAGTACTTTGAAATGAGATGATGAGATGGTTAAGTAAATGTTTAAAACATGTCCAAAATGATCCTTCAAACTGAACTTTCCAGTTCCTGTATCAATGAACGGAATACACAATTGCAAAAACTTTCTTAAAATTTGCATCATATCATTTAAAAAATGTGACTGAGTGACCCAGAAAAATAAAATTTATGGCTATAAGGTATCAAATGGGCCTCTAAAATGTGCCTCTTGAATAATTTTAATGCAGGTATGTTGGAAGCAATGAAATAATTTAGAGTAAGATCCCCACGTAGGTAAATTTCTGCAGGGCACGGTTCCATTGTAATAGCCTTCTTCTCAGGAGAAAGGAGAATGACCGGCAGGTGAAAGACATGAGGAGTTGCTCGCTGCATGAAGATTTCCACATCTGGACTTTCTTTTTCCGTCTCTCAGGTGCTGATACAGCAGGAGATCCACCCAGTGATATTGCAGTTCCTGGTCAGGTCCCTCCCCACAGCAGCATGCAGGAGAGAGCCAGAGGCAGCCAAGCCTGGGTCACACCTCCAACAGCACCGGTCTCCCTAACTGCACCGCTACTTTCTGACACCCAAGTTAAATTCATAAAAAAATAATCCTAAATTCAAAACAATAGCACCGCTGTTATATGACTAGTCAGGCTCCATTATTTAAAATTTAAAATGGATGCACAGTAAGAAGAAAAATGTATACAAAGTGGTAAATTATTTCACTTAAGTCTGCTTTCTCACCTTTCTCAGGATTTACCTCTGTGACTAGGACTTTGACATACTTTCCTTTGTGCCTCTGGTCTTGGTTGCATGATTGGATTTGGTTGATGGATCTAGTTTGAGCAGGAGTCTCTAGTGACCACAGACATGTACTGTGTCTCCACTCTGTTTTAACTTTCAGGATACATTTCTTTCCTTAATATCATCATAATTTATTTGTGTATGTGTGATATTTTTCATGTCTGATATGGAAAAGTATAAGTATAATGTTATTTGGTGTAAAGTTATAGATATTTACTATCTTTTTATCTCACCTACCTCCTCTCTCTTATCCTTCTGTTAACTAGATGGATATTTTCTTCTATCAGAAACTCACTCATACATATCTAATACATAAATACCACTATTTTATACTCAGGAATTAAATGTCATAATACATTTCAGCTTTTAATATGCAACAAAATTTGGATAAAATTGACATTTATTCTAAACATATTCTCATATTGATATTTACATTAAATATTAGGACAGTTTATATAAAGTACATAGACATGTATTACCTAGATTACAAAATGAATTGAATTACTTTAGGAAGCATTAATATAGGAATTATATTTCAAAAGTGAGTATGGCACAATGTTGCTGCCATGCTTTCTTTTTGGGTTTTTTCTTTTGTTATATTTATCATTTCAGACAGGGTCTCGCTATGCAGTTCAGGTTATTCTTCAATTCACTTTATATCCCAGACTGGTTTCCAACATGCAACATTTCTCCTGCCTCAACTCCCTGATGCTGCTGTTACAGGCAAGGACCAGCACAGCCTGCTCTATTATTGTATGTTGGTTAACATTTTTTCAGATGAATTGCTTTTTTTTCTTATATATTTAGGTTCTCTTATACTTTTTACTACCAGGAGTGGCATAGTACTTGCTAAAGGTGTCTGTGGTAGAGGCAGGTAATAGAGAAATATATATTTAATCAATTGGTAAACATTTTCAGTTGAAAAATATGGACTTGGTCTGTATCTCAAGTACAGATTATGGAGCTTGAGTGCTTCTTAGGGACCTCATGTGAGCGTCTGTGTTGAGCACTTGGAGCAGTGCAGGGCGTCGTCCTTGTGTGCCTTCCAGCTTTGCCTTTCTGGATCCAAGGAAGCCCCTTATCATTTGTCAGTCCATGGCCTTGATTCTCAGCCCTGTAGCCACAAAGTAAACTTTCACAGTCTTTTCTATGTGTGTCTGTAGGCCATAGCATCTTCTATGCAGTATTTTGTTAAAAGAGATGATCTCATGTTAATTATTTTACCAAATAAAATAAAATTATAAAAAGAAGAAAAAAACAAGACAAAACTAACACCAAAGTTCTGTCAGCTAGAGATACAGCCACCAGTCTGTAAACTCTGTAAAGGACAGACACGGGTCTTTCTCCTTTCCTCACTGTACCCATGGCAAAGAATGCAGTACCTCATGTGAAGAAGAAACATGTACGCCGGGTGTGGTGGCGCATGCTTGTAATCCCAGGACTCGGGAGGCTGAGGCAGGAGGATTGTTGTGAGTTCGAGACCAGCCTGAGCTACAAAGTGAGCTTAAAGCCAGCCTGAACTGCATAGCGAGACCCTGTCTCAAAAAGACAAAAAAAAAAAAAAAAAAAAAGAAACATGTAATTATTTTTTTAAATGTTAGCATTTCACCATAAAGATATGCTAATTAAACGCAGATCATATTCTTATATGGTCAAATTTCTTACATGTTACCAGCTAGTTTTCAGTTTAAAAGGAAGTAAAATAAAAAGGTAAATGAAAAACTCAAACCAAAGAAGTCCAAAGATGTTTTTATATTATGAAGTTTATGGAACAGAGTTATTTTTACAACCTAAGATGTAATTCAGGAACATGCCTGCTTATGAACAGTTTGGGTTTGTTACAGAGTTTCATTAAAAATCTGTAAGGGTTACACAAGTATAGAAGAAATATGTCTAGAAAGAATGGCTTTCATCCACTAATGGAGGCTCCCAAGGAGAGAGCATTTCTCCACAGCCTCTGCTTGTCATGGGTGAACTCTACTGTTAATGGTCTGTGAATAGCACCATGGTACTCTCCTGGGGGCAGCCCTACTTGCTAATAATTTCTACCATGCAAATATGCTCATTGACCTACAATGGGGATAAAAGTGCAGACTTCTGGAGTTGCTGGCAGCAATTAAACTCAGTGCCCAGGGTGGATAATTCCCACTGTAAGAACTGGGAGTGTGGTGAATGCTGTGCTCGGCTTTTGTCTCACATCCTATAATGCTATTGCCTTTCTCCTAAAACCGCCAGTGTCAAGTGACTTCTTCTAGTGAGGTTTTCCAGCACAGTCAACGTCTACATTGTCATATGTATAAAATTAGGCAGTTAAGAATATAATGAGACTAATGGGAATACTGGGGAACTTCTCTGTACATTAATGCCTGCATTTTTGATGTACTCTCACTACAATCTTGATGGTGCGTAGGTGGAAGTGACAGCATAATTGAGCTGAATAGGGGATCTAAATTCAAAGAGTAAGGGCGAAAGTTAGAGAACTTTATTTTACTCACCAAATCCATTTACTATTATTTTTTGTTGCAGTACACTAATAAACAAAGTTATTCATTAGTTATGTAATTGGACTTGAATATATAAATAAAATGATATCATATCCTTTAAGATACAATCCATAATTTGAGAATAAAATAAATGAACACCACCAACTGAAAGATTTAAAAGTATAATGCCTAAAAAGTGAGTATTTCCTGATTTCAATTTCCTTTAGTCAGAAAGAGTGAAACAAAATATTTTATGTGTACTTACTTTGCCTTGTAAGTGTCAGAAATACAAATATTCTTTATGAATTCATACACATGTCTTATGTCATACACAGGCATATATTTGGAATATTTTTTGATAAGTCTATATTTTAATATAGAACATGATTATATGCTTTAGATTCATTGCATCATTATCTGAAATTCCACTGTATTTGAATAATATGACAAATTTATGATTCATTCTATGATTGGAAGAAATTTCTCTCAACATACTTCACTAGAATTATATCTATTTATGTTACTTTCTGATCTTCATAAATGATGAATGCAAAAAGGCATAACAAAAAAACCATTGAAAAATGAAGTTATTTGGGTAATTTTGCAATGGATAAGATTGAGATAAATTTTTACACTGTAAAGAAAGCCAACTGTGCTCACAGGCCAGTGAACTTATTACCACTGTAGGCCTGAATTTTGGTAAAAGTGTTTAATTCTTCAAATAAGAATCAAAATACTTCTGCATCATTTCTATTTGCTAAAAGTTTTTCCACGTTGATAATGATGGGTCTATGGCCAAGCATGGGTCCACCAGAACATCACTGCTGCTTCAAGGGGATCACAGAACCAAGGACAAAGAGTCACTTATAAACTGTTTTGAATTCCTTCTCTTTGGGTTCACTGGGAACTTCCTCTTTTGATTTTCACGCACCAACCCTTCCCCATTCAGTGCCTGTTGCATCACTGTACCGCCCATGTAAATCCTGCCCCTAGCCCAATCTAATAAAAGCTCCAACCTCTGTTTCACCTTGAGAGTCTCTGCCATCCACCCTACAGTGACATGCAATAAGGGATTTCTTTGCTTTTACCTGCTTCTCTTTTGCCAGATGAAGAAGGAAACTTATATATAATAAATAATATTTATCCATCAAGGTAAATATTTATTACTAATGAACAATCAAAAAATTACTTGAAGGACATGTGGTTCATGAATTTCCTAGGAAATTACACCTTTTTCTTAAGCCATATGTTTCATTATACATTTTCTTCTGTATGACTAATTATAATCTTACACAGTTTTATTATATTTTCTTTTACAGGCTGGCTTTGAATTCACTATGTGGCCTCAAACTCATGGACATTTTCCTGCATCAGCTTCCCAAATGCTAGAATGATATGTGCTTGCCACCATGCTTGGCAATTTCCTATATGCATTACTTTTTTAAACCCTTCTGTAAAGTACAACCCTCATTGATTCTTTTTTGGAAGCTACACTAATTTCTAGCACAAGCACATGTGTGTTTGAAGAATGAATTGTGATAATGACATTTTTGTTATATAAATGTACATTACAAACAGTAGAGATCTTATAAAGTGATCACTTCTTTTTCATTTACTGTGTGGTTTATAGTCAAATACAAATGAAATACATGAAAGTTATCTATGGAAGAGCAAAATTAAATAGCATCTTATTCCACATTAGAAATTAAAAGACCAACCAAGTGTGTAGAAAATATTATACCACGTCTTTTAAATAGATTGTAAGTCATAGATACAGTATAAATTTTAAAACAAATATTAAAATTAAGCAATATCCATAAAATTAAATGTTAATTAATTAAATATTCAATGTTTCAAAACAATTAAACTAAGAAAACGTTTTCATGATAGTAAAGAATTACTAAGAATAAAACATAAGATACATACTGTAATAACAAATAATCAGCATTTCCAACAGTTTGGGGATAGAATATTGCACAAATTCTTGTGTGTTTTTGACATGGATAATATCTTGTAACACTTACTGGTGCCAGGTGTCACTTGTGGAACTGAGCTATGTTTATTTCCTTGATATCCACCCTTTAGACACAGACAGAATCATGACCCAAAGGGTTCAGGAGAAGCCCTTTTATAGAACATGCAGATGGAAATATCTTGTATACAAAAGATATACTGAAACACTGCTTTTGTATGCCTCTTATTCTCCTATGTGTAATTGTTTGCTCTATTTGTTGGGTTCTTTCCACTCTCATTCAGGAGTTGTGGCCATTTGCTCCCTCTCTAGAATATCTTTTAGTGGTCTGTGTAGGTTTGGCTTTGTCATCATGAAATTCTTAAATTTTTCTTGTCATGGAGGTATTTCACTTCTCCATTATACTTGAAAGAGAGTTTTGTAGGGTATATCAGTCTGGGTTGCGATTTGTTTTCTTGTAAGAATTGAAAGACTTCGCTCCATGCTCTTCCTGAATTTATGGTTTGTGAAGAGAAATATGCCATTATCCTGATAGGTTTTCCTTTAAAATTGATCCGTTTCTTTTAGAATACTGTCCCTTGTGCTGAATTTCTGGGATCTTGATTATTATATGTCTGGGTGAATTTTTAATTCAGTTGATGTTATTTGCAGTTCTATATGTTTTGGTTACCTGAATGTCAGATTGTTTCCCTGAATATGAGAAGTTTTCTGCTACTACTTCCATCCATGTTCTTTTTATAGCATTTGTATCAACATGTTCCTCCTCGTTGATGCCTATTAGTCTCATGTTGTTAAACTTTGTATCGTTTTGCAGGTGACGAATATTTTTTCCTGCATCCTAGTTGTTTTTAAGAGATCTTTTCTTACCTTTTCACTATCTACAATTGTCTCTTTAATGTTTGAAAATCTATTCTCACATTCATTCAAATCGTTTTGCCAGTTTATCACTGAGGTTTTAAATTCTTGTATATCACTTTGGATGTGCTTCATGCACTCTATTTCTTTCCTATATTACTTATTCAAAGATTCCATCATTTTATATTCTCCTCTATTTTATCAGTGTCTTCTTTAGAAGCACTTAGTAGTTCTTTCATTATAGTTATTATTTCTTTTTTTACTTGAGTAATTATTTCTGATCTGATTTCCTCTATATTTTTCTACAGTTGTTTCTTTACTTCACACACTATTATTTCAGAGATTTCAGGTGTGTGATTTCCAGTTTCTTCTATGCTAGTGTCTTCTGCATTTTTTCTGGGTGGGCTCAGGTCCTGAGACTACATTTTGTTCCTTCTCTTTGTCATTTTCTACAACATTGTCTTCTGACCTTTGGTATAGAGCTTAGATGGAGTTATTACCTTAGCATCAGGTCCAGATCTACCAAGTTCAAACTCGTCTAAGTGGGTATGGCTTGGATCTGGTTCTTGTGCTCCACTTCTTCCTGTTGCAGCCATAGGAGTTGAACCCTCTGTGCCACTCTGGCAAGATGCTCTGTTCCCGAATCAGCTGGGTAGCTCTTGCCTCTAGCCTCTTTGTAGAGAGTTCTGCTGCAGGGTCTGAGCTCTGGGTTGAATGACGTGACTTTTTAAAATATTATCCTTTATATAAATCAGGAAAGTAAAAAGAAATATAAAGATGGAAGAAGTAAAATAGCTATAGAAAAAGAAAAAAATGAAGAAATAAAGGAAATCATGAAAAATGTGTAAATATCAAGATTGTAAGAAGAGACAAAATCTAATTGGAAAGAATTTTAAGAGATAATAAAATTGAAATGTAGCCTGGCTGGTGAACAAGACCAAAAAAATTACAAATGGATTATTTAAATGGAGAGATTGAAATATATTTTTTCTTAAGCACACCAAGTTATGGTTAAGATATATATATATATATATATATATATATATATATATATATATATATATATATATATATATATATAT
>PVKA01013819.1:0-36167 GCA_004027165.1 Ctenomys sociabilis | reverse complement strand
TATTAAAATCATTTAGCTATTTCATGCTATAAACCTAGAGGAGCAAAATTATAGAATGATGAAGGCTGCTTCTGCTGTAAAAACCACTCACTTTTGGTTAATGGGAGGAGTGAAATTTTTCCTATAAATCTCATTAGCAATACTTTACAGAGAACAACAATTGATAATACGCTTATTTTACATGAATGTAGAAATTACAGTTGACCAGTGGCTTATTCCAAGGGCTGGAGTGGGTTATTTATTGATTGTAAACAAGAGAAATAGAGGCATTTATTGGAACATAGGTACATGGGAACAAAAGCCATATTCAGCATCCTCTCTACAACATTAGTTTCACACTGATTTAGAGAAAGAAAAAAAGATGTTCCTAATCAATGGATTCTTCATATGTTCTTTCTGAAACCTAGTAAAATAAAATACTTAATAAAATTATGTATATTCAATGTGCAAAAATATATGTGTCTTCTACAGGTGATACAACATAACAACGTGCAATGATGACAGACTGGAAAACGTTCTGCTAGCCCTTCTGAACTCTCCAGCCTGCTTTGACCTGACAGACTGTGACAGATTGTATCAATGAATTTCCATTGTTTGTGTCTACCAGATAGATCTCACCAAAGAGCAGCAACTGTAGGGGGTTGAAAAGTTCAAGTGGAACAGAGAAATTATTTATTTGCTTATTAATTTCTGGGTTTTGGCAGTGACCATCACAATAAGTAACTATGGTTTCTTCTTCTTCTTTTTTCTCTTTTTCTTTTTGTTTTATTGTATTTATTGAAGTACAAATATCAATGAGATAGTTTTAAGATACCTTGACAAGATGGATTTGATAAATCAATACATTGCAAACTGTTTTCATACTGTTTTAGTGGTAACTATGGTTTCTACCTTGTAATCTTTCTTCCAATATAGGAAGCTTCCCAAAGTTAGGGACACTTTATAGTTATTCTTTGCTTTCATTTGTGTGATCGTTTATTCATTCTTCATTGGTTCATTCATTCATCTTTCAATCATTTGCTAAACTAAAGGATGCATACATTTCCTCTGTGGCTTTGGCTACATATATATGAGGCAGGTTAATTCCTTTTGAGACCACTTTGCCTCTGTGAGCTTTCCTAGCACATTGTGCCTTCTTTGTCTGACAATCCTTCCCTGCATGAGCACTAAGCATCAGAGAGCAGGAGGATGTGGCTGACTATAGACCTTCCTTGCTGACCATTTAATCTTAGTTTATTTTCCCATAATTTATCCCAAGTCTGGGCAGCTCTGATCCTGTCTATTCCTGTCTGCTCTGGTCTGGTCCAGTCTGGTCTGGTCTGGTCTGGGCCAGTCTGGGCCAATCTGGGCCAGTCTGTTCCGGCCTACTCTGTTCTGGGCTGATCTGGCCAGTTTGGTCTGGTCTGGGCTAGGGCCAGGTTCGGGTCTGTGTCCAGTTCTGTTCTGGTCTGGTCTGGGCTGGGGCTGATTAGTCTGGTCTGGTCCGCTCCGGTCAGATCCAGTCTGCTCTGGTCTGGTCTGATCTGGTCTGGTCCTGCTTCATGCTCTCCTTGCCTTCAGGTTTCATGAAGAGAAGTTGGCTGTAATTCTTATGGGTTTTCCTTTGAAAGTGATCTGCTTCTTTTCTCTAGCAGCTTTCAGTATATATATATTCTTATGTTGGATTTCTGGGATCTTGACTATTATATGTCTTGGTGTGTTTTTACTTGGGTTGAAGGTATTTGGTGTTCTGTATGCTTGGGCTACCTGAATGTTGGATTGTTTCCTCATATTTGGGAAGTTTTCTGTGATTATTTCTGCCCATATTCATTTTATTTCATTTCTATTGACTTTTTCATTCTCATTGATGCTAATTAATCTCACTTTGTTCATCCTAGTGTCATTTTGCAGGTGATGGATTAATTTTTTTTTCCTGCATTCTCATTGTTTTTAAGAGATCCTTTCTCACCTTTTTACTAGCTGCACCAGTGTCCTCAAGCTCTGAAACTGTCTTCGCTTTCACTCAAATGGTTTTGTAGACTCATAATTGATATTTTTAGTTCTTCTATATCTCTTTGACTCTGTTTCATTTGTTCTATTTCTTTTCTGTATCGCTCATTCCAGGAATCCATCATATTCCTGATCTCCTCTATTTTTTTTATCAATGTCTTCTTTAGAGGTAGCTATTATTTCTTTTTCTTCAGTTTCTTCAAATTGGATTTCCCCTGTATATTTCTATAATTATTTGTGTATTTCAGATGCTATGACTTTAAACATCCTTTTTTGATTTTGGGAATTATTTTTGCTTTGAGTTCCTATGACCTTTCTGCTGTTGTTTCTTTGCTTGTGACGATGTTAGTTCACACATTTCAGCTGGAATAGTGTTCTCTGCACTTGTTATGGGTGAGCATTGGGTTTCCCTCAAATGTTTCTGGATTTGATTCATTACTTCAGATGCTATGTATTCAAATATTTCTTTTTTTTATTTCAGACATTAATTGTCTGAATTCCTCTATACCTTTGTGCTGGTGTTCCTTTGCTTCCACCTCTGTTAATTCTTTCATTTCAGCTGAGCTGGTATTTTCTGCATTTATTTGTTGACTCGAGACCTGAGATTGCATTTTTCTCCTTATCTTTGTCATTTTGTATAGCACTGACCTATGACCTTTGGTGTAGAGCTGTGGTGCAGCTATAACCTTAGCACGTAATGAGATTCAGGTGCCAGTCTATTAAGTTTGAGATTATCCAATTATGCCCAGCCTGAATCTAGCTGTTCTGTTCAGTTCCTTTTTGCTGTAGCACCTGTAGTTCCCCTCCCTGGTCAAGGGAACACTGAGAGGCACAGAAGTTCTCCCTCTCCATCACCAGGCTGGGTGGGGATGAATCGAATGCCAGGAGAGTCATGAAAAGTTCTCGCTCCTGTGGTGGGCTTGGGGGCAGTGGCTCCTTGGAGTTGCCAGACAGGTCTGTCTGGGGTGCCTCAGGCAGGTCTCTGGCTAGAATGTCTTGGGGCTTGATGCTCTTCTTGGCAAAGAGCACGCAGGGAGAAACCAAAGGTTCTCCCTCAGACTCACCACATGCTCACTGAACTTTGATGCCCAGGGAGTTGGGGAAATTCCCACTCGCTAGGTGGGCTTTGGGCTAGGGGATCCGGGGAGTTGTTGGCAAGTAGGCCCGGAGGTCTCAGGCTGGTCGCTTGCTCAGCAGGTTTGGAAGGGGGGAATCCGGGTAGCGTCGCATGGGAAGAAGCCAAATCTCCCTCAGACTCACCACACACTCACTGAACATGGAAGCCAGGCAAGTCATGCAAATTCCCATTCACTATGCAGGCTTGGGGGCAGGGTCTAGGAAGTTGCTGGAGTCAGCCTGGTGTGTCAAGCTGGTAGCTGTCTCTTGGTGGGCGTGGCTGCAGCTGAGTGCATTTGTGCAAGGCAGAGATAATTTTCCCTTCCCTGGCTGCCTGTCACATACACCTGATCTGCTGCTTAATTGCTGTGCCTCTTTCTTATGTATTTGAAGACCTACCATCCTGAAATGATCAGATTTCTGCAGCTCTGTGGAGTAATGCCTTCTCTAATTGTTTGTGCTTTGTTTTCCTGTTGATTTTTCATGATTATTCAGATTAATTTTACTTCAGGGAAAACTGTCTCTATGGTTGGTGGAGTCAACACAGTTAGGGGGAGAAGCAAATAATTATCAGACCCTGAGCATACACATGTATTTGCACCCAGCTCCCTGGTCCCATGGTAGGCAGCAAGGACCAATCATACTGTCTTTAAAAGACTGGAAGCCTACAGTACCTTCTCAAAAAGACAAGAAAAAACAGTGACCAGTAACAGAACAAGAACTTCTCAAATAGATAGAACGTAGGAGGAGGTTTGATGTGTAGCTAGATGGTAGTGTTTC
This sequence comes from Ctenomys sociabilis, assembly GCA_004027165.1. Taxonomy (NCBI): domain Eukaryota; kingdom Metazoa; phylum Chordata; class Mammalia; order Rodentia; family Ctenomyidae; genus Ctenomys; species Ctenomys sociabilis. The sequence continues at coordinate 32,282 of PVKA01013819.1, read as the reverse complement.
TGAGGAGCAGACTGAAGGGACCATGTTTGGCATTACAGCTCTTTCACTGAAAAGTCAGAGTAATAAATTATAGCTAATATTTATCAAGGGCTTTTTATGTACCAAGTCATGAGATACTTCATCTTTTTTGCTTGTATGTTCACATAAATATGGTATGAGGAAAAAGTAATTACCCACTTTCTATAGATGAGAGAATGGAAGTTTAACACAGCTGGATTACAGTGCAACCAACCAGACTCCCCCTTTTTCTTGACAGCGATAGGGGGTGTGCTTTGTATGACACCTGTCACAGTCCTCTCACTTCATTTTGCTCTCCCATGGTCCTCTCAGAAGAGACTGGTACAACCTGTCTCAGTGTTCTGCCACTATCCTTACAGTTATTTGTGGCCACTGTGATAGGGGATGTAGTTCAGCGGCCATCTGTGGTGCCCCTCTCTGACTGCAGACATGCCATCTTTTGCAGAAGCAGAGGCTAAACACCTCTGCTGTGTCAACAATTATGAACAGAAGCAGGACAGTTATCAGAACTTCCAGCATCCCCAAACCTCAAAAGCTGAGTTAACACAATTAGCTGTCTTGCAGAGTCCCCCATTTTGGCCTTACCATTTGCCAGTTTTTGATGAAACAAGAAAGTTGTCAATAAAACAGCTATATCTCCTGTTATTCTTTGTCATGATGGCTGTGGCTGTTCCAGATGTCCCACACCCACTCTGGGAGCTGTCTACTCTGAGAAGGGTGGCTTTGAATTTGAACTGAGCAATATAATTCAATTCGGATCAATGAGGAGGCTTAGATCCACAAGCTTGATGCTTATACCAACATTAATCAATCGAAAGGTTTTAATTTGAACAATCAATAGGCTTAAACATGGACCAATCAGACTCTTGAATCTGGACTACTCAGAAAACTTGAATAAGGAACAATCATAGGCCTGAAACTTCCTTATAGGCTGCACTGTTCTTACACTTTTCAGATTGCCTTAGGAGCACTCAGTCCAGTGACTGACCCTTGTGCAGTAGGACAGTATCTGTTCAAATAAAGGCTTATTCCAGTGATCTGGTAAACTTGCTTGTGATTTACTTCTTGGGTAGTGTGTGTTTAGAATCCTCAGTAGTGTGAAGAGGGTGGCTGTAGTAAAAGAAAGAACTATAAACACTGAGGGCTGTTCACTTTGAAGAATTACAGAAACCATCACCCTAGAAAGCCCATGACAGAGACCTAGAAGTGCCACCCAGTAATATCTAGCTGTTATTGATCAACAGTGACAGGGCCCAGAACTGTAATGCTAAGGATTTTGGCCATGGTGCTCAAAGCTGAGTCACTAGCAGAGCTGCACCTTGATCATTCATGATTTTCCGGAACTAAGAGAGCAACCCAGGGCTTCACGCAGTTTTATTCAGTTGAAGAGTGGCTTCAGGATTGACTGAGAATTGTGGGATGTAGGTGACTACTGTGAGCTGAGCTGGGTGGGTGGCCTAAATTTACCTCTGCCATATGCAGAGAGGATATTCAGAGAGAGTAATCTGCATTATATAGTATTTAATGTTTTGGAAAGTCTGGTACTTCAGCTTTGATGTAGTCTTTCAAGCCCCAGGAAGTCATAGCCTCTATCTTGAGGTTCAGTCCCAGCTGGTAGCGCGGAGCGTTAGCTCTACCGTCCTGACTCCACCGGGCTCACATTAAGGAGCAGCAGGCTTACCAGAGAAACACGCAAACCACCTTCAAAGACTATCACCAGCACCTCAGCTAGACCAGTACACATTGCTTATGGCCAACTGAAGGATAAACAGAAGTCCTAGCCAGCTCTGTACATAACAATATGAGGAAATAGGATCAGACTCAGTCAAAATGGAGACACTTGCTCTTCTTTCAAGGAGAGCTGCTCAGGGATTGCTCCATAAAATTGATCCTCACAGTTCCCTTTTCTTTCCCATTACTTCTTTTCCACTCTAGTTTTTGAAACTTCAATTGTTTATTACATATTATGATGAGCCACAAGAGACAGTTCATCCTTAAAATCATCTAATTCTTTTCTCCTCTAGCTCTATATTTTGGAAGATTTTTCCTAGTACATCTCTCAGGACTTCTATTAAATTTTTCATTTTGGCAATTATATTTTTAAATTATGAAGCAATGTCTTTTTCTAAGATAGCTTGTTTTTGACAACACCCTATGGTGTGTTTTATGGTTTCAATATCATGTCATAGTGCTCTTAGGAGGAGAACAATAAATTTTAAAATTCTCTTCTATCTTTTGAGTTACATCTGTGTTCTTTAGAGTTAGTTGTTCTACTTGTCTGGTCTTATTTTCATCTGCACAAATTCAGTCTCTCAAACATCCAGGATCCTATTTTGCCTGTTCTTATTTGGAGATGAAGGTTAGGATGGTTGAATATAATAGCGGTTAAAAATATTCAATGTTAAGAAGAGTGACGAGGCAGGGTTCTTATGCAATGGTATGGAATTTCTGAGGGAAATTTTAAGTATGTATTTCACAAATCTTAAAATTGCTAGTATGGAATAGAGAATTTGGACAGTCAATCAAGGAAGAGATTACAACTATGACCAGAGCATCTATTTCAAATCTGTGGAAAGGGATGATCTAGCAAAATGTACTAGCATGATTGGTCATCTCTTGGGAGGAAAACAAGCTTTAATCTGTATGGAATACAATGTATAAAGATAAATTCTAGGTGAATGAAAGACTTAAGTGTTAAAATGAAGCACTGAATATCTTAGAATTTCTTAGACTGTATGAGCTGCCTGTGTTTCAAGAAAATACTTTTAATAGAAAATATACAAATGAGAAGAAGAAACTAAAGAGATATTTGGATATGTGTGAATTTTAAGATATATGACAGATAATAAATGTAAAATCAGGGCTGAGGAGATAGCTTAGTGGAATAAGTGGTTGTGTGACAAGCTCAAGGTCCTGAGTTTGATACCTGGTACCACCAATAAATAAATACCACCAAGAAATAAATTAATTAATTAAATTAAATAAACCTAAAATAGATAAAGGAATGTCAAAATATTTGAAGGAAACATATTAGATACTGATTTCTAAAAACTGACAACAGTGAAATAAAATAGTAGAATAAAATAGCAAATGTTCATAGGAGAGTAATTTAAATGGCCAATGAACATCTGTAAAAATGTTTGACCTTTAGGGTAATCCAATAGTGTGAGTCTGTTACATAGTCAAATTGGCAAAAGCTGAGTCATAATAAAAATTACTATCAATATGGTAGGTTGAGTAAGAGCATTTTTTATCAGCGCAAAGTGAATTGTTGGAACTTTTTTCAAAACAGGTTGTTGCATATATATACACGCATAGGCAAAAAGCAGAAAAAATACCTGTCTGAGCAACTAATTGAGAACATCCACAAAACAGGTTGATACAAAGCTATATGTATGTGCTTGTCTCTTTTGTTTTACAGGAAACCCTGACAATATGCTTCATTTTTGTGTTAATACAAAAAAGGCTGTGAAAGGATATATCCACATTGTTTATAATGGTGATTTTGGTGATAATTGAGGATGATTTGGGGATTTGGAGGGATAAACAAAAGGAAAAAAAATAACAGGATGCACAATATGACTCAACTTACATATTGTCAACACATTAAGAAACGGGTGCCAGGCCTTTTGGTGTTTGCATGTCATCCCAGCTACTTGGGAGGTGGAGACAAGTTTGAGGCCACTGGTACAGTGAAACTGTATCTCATAATAAGTAATTAGTAGTCCCTGTATTCTGGGAGGCTCAGACAAGTGCAGCCTGAGCAATTTAGGAACTTAATGCTGCCCTCTCTCTCAAAAAAAAAAAAATTGAAAAGGAGGTAGCTGGAGTTGTAGCTTAGTGTCAGGACCCTAGGTTCAATTTCCAGTATCGTAAATAAATAAATAAGTAAATAAATGAATAGATTTGGATATGTAGTTCAGGTCAAAGTTCTTTTTATAATCCTTAGTATTGGAAAAAGAAATATCAGTTAGTGGAGTTGTATTTATGGTATCTCAAGTTTTATTTTTTTATACTTTTCATGCTTCAGTTTATATAACAAAGTAAGAACAAATGAAAATACAAAGAGGAGGATTGACTGCGTATTATTTTTGGTTCACAGACTCTATCCAAAAAAAAAAAAAAAAAAATTGAAATCAGCACTATTGCAAGTAATTACCACCTTGAAGCCCATCCCAGATAAATTACTAAGTTTCTTAAGGAAAAATGAATGGAAATAAGAAGTTAGACTTATTCTTTAAGATTAGAATCTTTTCTGGAAGTAAAATCATGAATATAAAAGTTCAAAAATAAAGTAGGTTAATGGTAAGTTGCCTGTCTCCAGATACAGTGCCTAGGGTGGTCCAAATAGTTTAGCAGATAAAGTATATACAAGCAGGCACAGGGGGCGAGTTGGGGGTGTGTGGCTGAGGGTAGGGTGGGGGGTTGTTAGGGTAGGAGGTTGTTCATCCCCTGGGCCTACCCTGCTGGCCACACCCCTGGGGCATATGGAGACAGCAACTGGAGGCTGCAAGCAGGAGGATCGAGTCTGATGTAGTAATGAGACACTGAACACCCTGTAGACCCTTCCCTAAAAATCAAATAAAAAAAACCAACGATGTAGAGCCCTAATGCTTTCACACTTTATCTTTTCTGTTATATAATTTCAGTGATCTATTTTTCTTGCTTTATGGAGTTCGGTAATATTTTAGTATTGGTTTTCCTGCCTCCAATGTATAGTGAGAAGAGTTCACAGGAATTAAACTCCAGTAAAAACATATATATGAATGTTTATGATTTCAATAAGTTTTACTTCCCAACAGCAGTCACTATTCTTCTGATTTGTCTTTCTTTTTGTTACTTTTCTGCTATCTAGGAATACTCAGAATATATTTTTCCCCTTACCTTGCCTTGCCTTGCTTTCCCTTCCCTTCCCTTCCCTTCCCTTCCCTTCTTTTCCCTTCCTTTCTCTTCACTTCCTTTCCCTTTCCTTCTCTTCTCTTGTCTTGCCCTGCCCTGCCTTCCCTTCCCCTCCCTTTCCCTCTCCTCCCCTCCCGTTCCTGCTTTCCCTTTCCTCTCCTTCCCTCTGCTCTCCTCTGTTCCTCTTCCTTCCCTTCTGCTTCTCTTCCCTTCCCTTATTTTCCAGTATATATCATTATATACAGTCTCTCATTTTGTGACAAATTAATTTAATGTCTTCATTGCAGGAAGATAATTCTGTCATTCAATGAAGACTATGTTACAATAAATTTCCTTAAGAAATAATGGGATAGATATATCTAGGCTTAGATCAGCACTAAGTAAAGTGGTAGTTGCCACACTGAGCCAGTTTTGAGGAATGTCTTGTTTCTTTCCTCTGCTCACAGCACTCTCTACTCTTTCTTTCCTTTTATCTCTTTGTGAAGTTTAAGAATTTAGCTGTGTGATAATGAGTTAATATTTTTAAGCTTCATTTTTAATAAGCTGGTGATATAAGATGATGATAGCAATCAGTCATGATATTGCTATTGAAATAAAAGTAATAAACTTCAATGAAAATCTCTTACCATTTGGAGTATATAATTTATTTTTATTAAAGAACAAATAGCATTGAGACAGTTTCAAGACAAATTAACAAGACAGATTCGATAATTAATACATTGCAAACTGTTTTCATAATGTCTTAGTATTGTACAAGGTGCATACATGATATTATACCTATAGACACTATTATAGCAGATATCCGTAATCAGTGAATTAAGAGAATATAGCTGTATACTTATCTTATTTTTTATAGCTGAATTGTATCACAGATTCAATAATTAATACTTTCTACCTTGTTATCTTCCTAGTGGTTGGCCACAGCACTAGAAGCCAACATAATATCTTGTCCAATTACTATTAGTGCAAATTTTGCTTCTCATACAATTATTCAGAAACATGGCATATTTATCCTAACTGTACTGTTCATACACACACATCATGGTTCTTCATTTGTATCCCCCTTTTTTTTGTCTAGACCTGTCAAAGATGAGCACTCCATTGTTATTAAACCATTTTAGGTACCTGAACTTGGTGACACAATTCAACAGTATCCAGCATTCCACAATAATAGTGAGTTATCTGAAGAAGCTGTTGACTATAGCCATTTACAGCACAACTTATTATTATGACCCTGCATTTATATCTCATTTTTATACTTTTCTGCTGGATGGTTAAGACTGAGATGGAGCAAGACATATACAACAAAAAAAAATGTAGCTTTTGTTTCTGATGAGGTCAGTGAAGTCCGCTCAGTGTGTTCTTGTAGTCCTGTACCTTACTCTGTAGATCCTTTATCTGTGTCACCCATGTGGATGAGTCACTGCCAATGCTTGACAAGTTTGCTCTCTGTGAGAGCCTGAGAGAAAGTTTTCTCTCATGTGACTCTCCCCAGGGACACTATAGGTCATCATTCTCCTTTCTCTGTGGCTCCATAATCTCCTTGATCAGAAAATTTGGGACACAACTGAGTTTCATGATGTTACAGTACAGGTTCACCTATTCCTGAGTTTTCGCTGACCTTGAAAGGCTAGGGTCAAAATGTTGGCTGGCCTTGTGGCTCTTCTATTTCTCCAATTTTGATCTGTGAACTTAGGTTGTTAACCATCCAGAAGAAAAGCTTATTAGTGCCCTGCAGCATATGGCATTCAGTTTGCCCTAACTATCTGACTCAATTCTTTCTAGTTGTTGTTGTACATTTCTATTTGTGTTTCTTCTTTTGACTTTTTATACTAGGGAGAATATATGATATTTGCACATGTGTGTCTGATTTATTTCACTTATGTATATATGTTCAAGTGGCATCCACTTTAATATAAATAATTGTTATGTATTGAATATATTGTATTTTCTCCTTTTTAGGCTAATTTTTTATATAGTTGGTAAAACGTGCATTGAGGCAGTTTATTTTTTAATAGAACTAGGTCTTCTGATTTTAAGTCAACTAATGTAATATTTATGTCTTATCGTTTTCCAAATCACTGTTACATTTCCTCTGTACTTTTCTTACTCCTATTTTAAAATACATCCCAAATTCTTTAAAATTATTTGAAGATATTTTGCCATTGAGAGCTCATATAGTATTATATAGAACATAAATATTTTAATTAAATCCAGTCTTTTTCAGATTTAAGATTTAAATCCTTAAATCAATTATGAGCTGCATGTAAATTAAAAAAAATGTACCATGATCAGAAATTATTGTAGCTTCCTGATTGTTTACCTTACAGCTATGAGAACAAATATAAGTACATGTAAATTTAGCCCTCATTTTTTCTTCTTTCCCTGAAGGAGATTGCTCCTCAGGTAATAAAAAAACTACTCTGAAGTGCAAGGACTAAGTTGAGGGTCAAAGAAAAAAATATATGATGCCTGCTTGTTTGTATTTTATTCAATCATTAAAAATTTATTAAACCTCTTAATTTTATTTTGAGAGCTACTTGCAATTATGGGTAATAAAACCAATGACATGTCATTTGAAGGTGAGGTTTTGTGTGGAATAAAAGCTCTACTGGGTATTCAAAGATAACCTGACCTAGTAATTATGAAAAACTTTCAAACAAAAGAAGTACAGTGCTGAAATAAAGTCAAGGATTAAAAGACAACCTGAATTATTTCAGAATATTTTTGTCAAGTTACCTTGTTAAAGGAAGTGAACAAATAATTTATTCTTTAAAAGAAATAAACAAGTAATTAGTGCTCAGGGAAAACCAACTCCCCCCCCCAAAAAAAAACACAAACAAAATGAACAGATATTACTCAAATGCATGATAAATATTCCTAGCTAAGTATTTGCAACATTATAATTTAAATAACTAGTGAAACTTCATTTTTAAAATAGTACACAGTGATATACACCGTTGTTAAACCACGCTACACTTCCACAATAGAAGACCCTAGAAGGGTTCCTTTTGCCACTGTCCTTCCAGAATGTGTTCTGGATTTATTTTTTGATAAAGAGCACTTGCTAGAGTTAAAAGTAATCTCTCTCTTTTCTATGGGTTTTGGTTTGTGATTTCCATTTCTAAGTTACCAGAGATGTTCACCATTTTATATACTTATTTGCCATTTCTAATTCATCCAAGAAGTGTCTATCCATTTCAGATGCCCATTTTGAATTGGATCTTTAAATTTTGAGGGGTCTGATTGATTTGTTTTAATATAGTCTAGATATTAGTCCTTGTTTGAGGAACAGCTGGTGAAACGTTTTCCCTCCACTTTATGGGTTCTATCTTTAGTGTTGATGATTTCTTTTGCTGTGAAAAAAATTCTTCCTTTTAATAAGAAGAAATTCTATTTGCTGATTCTTTGTAACATGTCATACAGTCAGGGTTTTGTTTTCAAAATCTTTGTTTGCACCTATGTCTGCAAGAATTCCCCATATTCTCTCTTCCATCAGATGTAGTGTTTCTCTTAGTATTTAGGTATGTGGTCCATTTGAATATAGATTTGTGCATGGTGATATAAACATGTTTAGTTTTAGTCTTTGGTATATAAAAAGCCAATTTTCCAGCATCATTTATTGAAGAGGCTATTGTTCTCATAATGAAGATATTTGGCGCCTTTGAAAAAATAAAGTAGCTGAATGTGCATTGAGTTGTTTCTTGGTAGTATAATTTCAAGTCAGGATTGCCATGCCTCGGATCTTGCATTTTTTAAAAATAATTTTGAGAAACAAATAGCAATGAGACAGTTTCAAAACTGATTAGTAGGACAGTTTCAATAAATAATAAATTGCATATTGTTGTCTTCACAGTACAAGATGCAGACATGATATCTTGTCCACAAACACTATTAGAACAAATTTTTGTATTCATTGAATTAAGAGAAAGTAGTTGTATATCTCTAACTATTTCAATTATAAAAATACAAAATGGTCATTTGTTTGTATCCCTTTTTTGTCTAGTTTTCTCAGAGAAGGATATTTCATTTTCATTTAAATATTGTTGGTGTGTAAATTCAGCAAAATATTCCAATGTAGTTCAGTAGTCCATTATAGTAGTGTGTTTTCTGTAAGACTGGCAATGTCAGAAGTTGTTGACTTGAGGCTTTTACAGCTCAGCATATTAACTTTAGTTTTTATACCTTGTTTTTATACTTTTCTGCTGGATGGTTAAGACCAAGATAATGAAGACTTATATAACAAGAAATGCAACTTTTGTATTTGATAACGTTAGCCAAATCCCTTCAGGATTTATCCTGAAAACCTGTATCGCAGTTTGTAGATTCTTTGTCAGTGAGGTCTTGACTTTGTTGTCCAGAATTTTTGGGGGGCTGGCCTGATAGCTTAGCAGACTAAAGCATCTGCTTAGGCAGAGTGAAGTGGCTGAAGTTCGATCACTGGCATGCTGTGCCGGCCCAGCCCCACCCTTCAAGGCATGCCAAGACAGCCACTGAAACAGGATGTGGTGCTGTATGCCTGTGATCCCAGCACTTGGGAGGCTGAAAACAGAAGAATCACCAAGAGTCTGATTTATGTAATGAAGCCCTATCCTAAATACAGGAAATAAAAGGAACTGTCCTTTTTCCTATTCTATATACCTCAATACACTAAAACTAGTTTCCACAAGACTCAGATATTCCTCTTCTTTGTATATTCCCCAGAGAATTCAAAATATCATACCATAACAATATATGTACACCCATGTGTACAGCAGCACACTTTGCAATAGTAAAATGTTGGCAGCAGCCCAAATGCCAATCATTATGAATAACAAAGTTTTTTATACATATGCAATGGTGTACTACTCAGCCTTAAGGAATGATAAACTGAGATATTCATATATGCAATACATTTAATTAAGTGATACACTAACTTTTCTATTGAACTAGTATCTCTACTTTGCAATTCAAAACACATGTTCATTTTCAAATTAACCATTTTCAGAATGGGATTGAGTTTTTTCTTGAAATTTTAGTGCCTCAGTTTTTCCTTGAGTGCCCTTGTAACCCTTTCATCATGCTTTACCTCCCTCTCCCAAGCATCAACAATAACTAATCTGCTTTTTTGACTACATTCAATTTTCTAGGATGTTATATAAATGAAACTATAAGCCACAATAAATATTGAATTGTAGTTGAAGTTTCAGTGGAAGACTTAGACAAGATCTGAAAATTTAGTAGAACCCTGAATGCCAATTGCAGGACATACCCTTTGAATTTTGATGCTAAGCTCTGTCACTCTGCAAAAGTAAATGTTTCTCTCTAGATTTGAGCCAGAGCTGTCTTCCTCCCATTTGGCCCTAATAGAGAATAAATGCTTAACTATCACCCTTTTAGTTGTCATGCCATTAGAGTTGTGTCTTCTACTAGTTGTTACTTGACTCACCAAGGTACAGTGTTGAGTATCTTAGAGCTCAACCCATAAATAGATTTGTGATTAAGCCACACATATTTCACAAGTAAATTACATGAAAAAGTCATCCAAAGGCCTATGTACTCCATTTTTCCTATGTTACTTATTCTTTCTCTATCACCTCTTGAGGATTTCTGCAAGGCTACTTAAGAAAGAAAATAATTCAGGGTGTACTATAGAAGATTTTGTATGCCAGTGAGGATGATTAGAAGGTAAAAAATTGTATAACACTCTAAATCCTTTATGTCAGATCTAAAGAGAAAAGTGGTGAATGGGAATTTGATGGGGGGGGGGAAGAATTTTAAGCATTATGCTTCATCATTCATAATGGTTGGAAAGAGAAATAGCCAGATATGTTGATTCACATTCTGTAAAAAAATAAATATATACTCATTACTTAGAACAGCATTATTATTAGATAAGCTTACAGAGTCCAAAGTAAGGCTCACTGTCTGTGTAATTCAGGGCCAGACAACCCAAAGACTTCTCAGTCCAAACAATTAAATCCTCAAAACAAAAGCCATGAAGGAGGAAACGCTGGGACAAAAATGAAGACCTTGAGCTTCCTGGAGAATCACTGGTGTGAATCCACACTTAGAGACTGAATAAGCTGGGACTGACATTCAGAGGCACTGACAGTAGTAAAAGATGTTTCATGCAAGTAGAATGTACTTTCAAGTGCAGGGAGACATCTTTTCTCCCTTCATTATTCCTTTCCTTTCATTTTAACCAGGCTGAAAGCTGATTGAATGGTATTTTCCATAATCAAGGTGGGTCCCACTCTCAACAAGTAGTTTTTAGCTATATATCAATTCTATGTATATATCATGGAAAAACCCCACAGAAACTCTCAGAAGGGCAAGTTACTTACTTGCTAGGACCTTTATAAGTCCAGTTGGCTATCATGATTGGCTGCTCATCAAATATGTGGAACTGCACTGACACCTGGACTGTTGGTGACCAGTGACTGAAAGCATCATGAAAAGAGAAAGGACAAGGATATTTGGGGAAAGAAATATGTGGATAAGTTTTTGTTTTATTTTGTTTTATGAATTCTTACACAATAAAGGCATTTGTGTTCTCTTTGAAAACCCCAAGCAAATAAAATATATTTCATTGGTACCACCATAGGTGCTCCACAAATTCTTTTAACATGTAATGAGCTTGTTAAAGAAAAAGTCAATATGGATGAAGATTCTGCACAGGCTCAGCAATATGTGACTATACTCACCAAGGTCAGCCTGTTGGCACTACTGATTGTCCAATCTGCCAACAGTGGAGACTCACTGCGAGTCCCAGATATGACACTCTCCATGGGTGTTCCGCCAGCTACCTACTAGCAAGTTCATTACTTAGAACAGCTTCCATCCTAGAAGAGACAACATTTTTTTCTTACCAGAATAGATACTTACCCTAAATATGGATTTTCTTCTCTGCATGCAATACGTTTGCCAAAACTGCCATCTGTGAACATACAGATAACTTATCCACAATTATGAGAGTCCATGTAGTATTGCTTGTGATCAGTGAATTCATTTTAGAACCAAAAGAAATGAATCTATGGGCAATACTTATGTAATTCACTAGTCTTACAATTTTGCCCATGTTACCATGTTATTCTGAAGTAGTTGCCTTGACAGAATGGTGAAATGGTATTTAGTGACAGTTACATCACCAGCTATGAATCAGCATTATGCGAGGATCAAGTATGACAACTTGTAAATAAGGCATATATGGTAGTGGTAGCCCTTCTATGAACTCTGTGATCTTCTGTCAAAGTGTCACTATCTGTGTCAAAGCCTCATACTCTACTAGTACTAGTACCATTGTTTTCTACAAAGGGAGGATGACTTCTAACATGAAAAAGAACAGAGATTTTATTCCATTACAGTACATTTTAGATTTCATTGTCCTTTTCTCAAAGTCTCATGCGTTTAGATATGAGGCCTTTGATAGTTTATTATACAGCGGATATGCTACATCATTAATATAGATATGTTTATAGTGATTGTGATGTTTAGAGTGAGATCCAGGTTGACAGAGATAGGTCCCTAGGGCAAGGTGTGGAAGGGTGTGTTTTCCTCCCTAATCCTTTTCTTTCTCTTTGCTTCTGACTGATATGAAGTAAAAGCTTCTCTTTGCTAAGCTTCTCCAACAGAATACTTATTTCCTGGACTTAGTTGGTGTGGTAGTGGATATATTGTTTCAACTTGGCTGAATTGGCTCCAGAGGTTTGGGGTTTGGGGGCTCAGCCCTGTAGGTGGGCAGGACCCAACCTGGGGAGCTATTGGGCTGGCACTGGGGTGCAATTGGTTCAACCCTAGGGTCATGGGCTGCCCCAGAGTGACTCAGCACAAGTAGTGTGTCATAAGGAATTGAGGAAGGCTTTCTGGGCCCTGCCCCAGGTCTGTGGAGAAGTCCAAGCCTCTGGAGGTTGCACCACTTTGGAGGAGCACCGATCTTCACAGTGCAATGCCTTTCTTCACAGTGGAGCGTTGGTCTTGGCAGTCAGCATAGAAAGAAGAGAGAGGCCCGATGGACACTGCAGCTGTTCCTCCTCCTCTGCTCTTCATTGTTTTCTACCACCATAAACTGCTGTCATTTGTGTTGGAGCCAGCAGAATATGAACTGAAACCTCCACAAACTGTGAGCTAAATAAACCTTTCCTTCCTTCATTGGAGTGTCCATGCAATGAGTAAAAAAAGTAACTAAGACAGTTGGTCATTGACTGAAATGACTAGGTGAACCACCTTTCCTTTAAACTACAGATATTAGTTATTTTGTCCCAGAGATGCAACTAATACAAACTGAAAGTTAAAAATTCTACTTTATACTTCTTTAAAAATTCTTGTGGAATGGAGCATCATACGATAAAGAAGCTCAAGCAGCTTTGAGATGATATAGTGAAAGATTGAAAGAGTAAAGAAGGTACGCATTAAGTTCTTCAGTCATGTGATGAGTTTCAGAAATGAGCACTGCAGCTCTTATGAATATTCCTTCTTCTCTTCCTCCCTCTCTCTCTCCCTCTTTTTCCCTCTCTCTCTCTCTGATAAATATTTTCTTCTCCTTTTATTTCTTTATTGTGCAGCCCATAGTATCTTAACATTATAGCACAGGGTTGAAATAGCATTAGTTTTAAATTAATATTCTTTATTTAAGTTAAAGAATATTAAACAAGAATAAACATCACTTGAAGAATATTACATTTTTAGTTGTTGGAGTTTCCATGTTTTCAGCAGTGCTCAGGAATATTGCATAATGTATGGATAGAATTATTACATTTTTATTTTTACTTAGAGATTAACTATGGTTTAAATAAGTTTCTGAGTAGCAATTTGACAAAGGGTCCCATTGTCATAGTTAACTTTATATAAAAACTACCCTGTATCATTGGATTCCCTCCTAGTCTGTTAAACATTATTTTTTAATTCATCTGCCAGGGTATTTCCAGAAGATATTTATAATTAATTCGGTAGAATTGTTAAAGTGGACTTAATTTCTAAATTTATCTGATATCATCCATTCCACTGAGGAGCCTAAATTGAGGAACCTCTCTCTCCCTTTCTTTTTCTCCTCCTGAAAACTTGACCCTACATGTTGATTTCTCTGCTCTCAGTTTCCCTGAGTTTTCACACTTCAGTCTTGATATAGTTAAGGTATATATTTATATAAACCTTAATATGTATATTAAGAATTATATAGTTATTATATATAATATATAATATATATTATATATATTCAGGTTTTTTCCTATCCACATGTATACTATCCCATTACCATTTATGCTTCCATCCTGCAGAGAAAGAGATGTGGAACTGTTCAGCTTTCATGATAATGTGAGCTAATCAAGATCTGAACTCACATGCACACCTGCTAACACATGTATCACATACTTCTTCTTTGCCTCTGTTTCTTTACAGTACAGAAGCTATTATAACTCTATGGTCATTTTTCTAGTTTCCTTGGTATACAACAATTATCTTAAAATCCTTCCATGTTGATTTATGGACACATGTTTATTTATGTTACAAGTGAAGTGTTTCACTATCTGGATAGGCCATGACATATCCATTAATATTAATTGATTTTATTCAATTCAGTTGTCCATTGTATAGTCTAATAGAAATAAAAGTATTAGGAACATTGTGGTGCAATGCATTGCATAGATACAAAGTTCAATTTCTCTTGATTATATAATAATATGACTGTCATTTTGTAGGTAGTACAAAACTTATGTCTGTAGCATTTCACATTTCTACTATAAATGATGGAGAGGTGAGTGTTATTTTTTAGGGTATTTTTGTATTTTTGTCCTTGGACAAAGCATTTGTTCTAGAGTTACATTTACTCCACTGGTGAATTAAAGTGCTCTAATCACTTTAACTGATTTCTTGAGAATTATAAAGTTATTTGTCTCTTTTCTGGATGATGAGAAAATGGACTATTGTCAATTTCATTTGATTTCTTGTATCATTTACTTTTAAATTTGGTGGCGATTTTTCCCGTAGAGCTCTGAGATTTTCCTAATGTTCCAGACCTTAGCTGTAAATCTGAAACTTCCTATAGATATCCAGAATGATCTTCATGTGCAGTTCTGTTTTCAGTGTTTTTTTCTGTAACTGTGCCTTACCTATGTTGGGGACTAGAGCTCCACCTCAGCTCTGATAGACCTCTGACTTGGGCCTTGCATTTGTCTCCTCTAAATATGTACTGCAATGTTCTTCCACCAGAGAGGTGTTAAGAGCATATATTTTGTTTCAAGCAGGAAAGTAAATCTCTATTGCTTCATCTTTACTAGAAGTAGAGTTATTTGATTTCCTTGCATATTAGTTTTTGTGAATTAATATTTTTGTTTTATTAGTAAATGTTCACGGCGGTTTGGCCCATGTTGAGTTGAGTCTTGACAGATAAATCAAAAAATAGCTCATATTATCTTCATATGTAAAGATATGGACACATTATACATCAAATGTCAGCCCATATTAAAATCTCCAGAAAGACAATAAATTAAATATATGCTAGTAAGTTACTCTCAAACAATGTGTCAGCTACAGAATTATGTCTCCATATTATGAATATGCAGGTTGATTCTCAAATTGCTTTTGACTTGGTTTTACCCCTTCAATTACAGAATCTGTGTATTTAGTCATTTGTATTAGTATTCTTAAAACATTTGCTAAAAGGACTGATTTTAATGTATATGAGATATGTTAGCTTTCCCTACTGTCTTAGGATAAGTGTGTGTAATAGTTAAACAATTTTTAAATGTATCAATTAAAGTTGCCATTAGACCCAAGTACCTTTATAGGTATCATATAAACTTATAGAAGCAAATTAAATAGTAAATTTAGTTATTGTTGATTATATGAAGGTAATTCCATATGAAACAAATTTTGTAAGTTACACAGGATTCTATTTAAAAAGTATAAGAAGAATGTATGACCAGACAATTGTATTATTCTAGGCAATGACATAAAAGTTTAGAGATTACATTCAGTGCTCTTTTCAGAAAAATTAGCATATATGTATGTTTTATAGTTTTATAGTTTTTCTGTTGAAGATATAATGGGGAATAAAGGCAATGAATGACATAATTTATGGGTCCATATTGAAGAGAATATTGTACTTTATGTTCAGAAATATTGCTTTTTGGTAGATATTAGGGAATTATTTATAGACAATTCAGGAACTATAAATATAATTTAATGTCCCAAATATAGTATACAATGAAATCTGGCAGGGACATTGCAGTTAGGAACCATTTCTCTATTACTATACAGAATTTGAAAATTTGTTGTAAAGATCACACAGGAGAATGTTCTAGTTACTAAGAGGATTTCTGTGTAGAATAAACTATTTCAATCTTGCTACATTTACTCAATATTTCATCTGATAACTATTCAGCTATTTATGACATTGAGCCAAAATCTACATATTCTTGTAATATGTACTTATAAATCTACCAAGGTAGGTGGAAATCTAGCAAGTAGGTGTTATTGGAAAATAACATTACATGAGCCAAAAATCATCATTAATCACTGTTTAACTACCAACATGTTACTATTTTTTAGGCTCCACAGGAAGATGCAAATAATCAGTGCATAAATACAAATATGAAATAAGTGGAAGACTTTAATTTGGGCAAATGAATACTAGTGTACTTTAAGAAGAATTTTTTTTTCATACTGTGATTTGGTAAAACATGTTGTCTTTACTCCATTAATATGTGATTTGTTGTTTAGTTAAAATATGATAAAATCTAATCATGAGTATGAGTGTAACCAAAACAAATTGTACCTGATCACATACAATGATGTTAGAATATCTCTCTAGTTTGTTGGTAAAATTATTCTAAACACTCAAAGGTATCATCTAGTCTACTGAAAAAATTTCAAAGCAGTAGAATTAACTGACTCTTCTAGTACTGATAAACTTGGGTGACTGAATGGCATAAATAATCAAATAGTTCTGTATTGAGAGTGACAAGAAATTTGGCTACTGAAACAAATTTAGAGAAGAGCATGGGAAAAGTATGCATTCCAAGTGAATAATAATATTAATAAAATATAGTGAGACAATGCAAATGAAGACCTGTACAACATTATTTCACAGGGTGGGGAGATGGCACAGTAGAATAAGCAAGTTCCTGGCAAGCACAAGGGTCTGAGTTCAATCCCCAGTTCCACAAAAAAAAAAAAAAATACAACACTATTTCATACTGACCAATAAAGATAAAATACTCACAAAAGATCTGTCCAAATTATTAATAGTCCTATATAATTCCCTAAACTAACTTGTCAACATGTGTTCTCTATGGTATCAGACAACTATTTCTCCTATAACTTTTAAAATATTTTATTTATTTATTTATTTATTTCATACAGGGTCTTGCTATGCAGCTCATACTTCTTCATATCTCAGTCTGCACAGCATTGGCATTATAAGGGTGCACCACCATGCCTGGTTTCAGTGGCTGGCTCAGCACTGGGAACTGTCATAGCATGGATTGAACCCAAATCCTTGCTGTTGTCAGGCACTAGCTTAGACTGGTGAGCTACCCAGCCAGACAACTATTTATTCATTACTTAATGAATTTTAATATGCATGCTCTGGATCATAAAATCACTTCAAGTATATATCAAAAAGTGGATGTATGTATACAAAGCCCATGTACCCAACACTTTTAAAATCATATTATGTGTTAGAAGCTATAGTCTACATAAGCATCATCAACAAAAATGAATAATTAATAAATGAACATCTTTTAACAGTAAGGTTGAAATTAACGTATGACACAAAATAAAAACGTAATAAAACTCAAACTCTTAAATCCATCTTTCTACCTACATAATCTTAAAAATTTTCTACTATTAAAAATCTAAATATTTGGGCTGGTCAGATAGCTCAGCAGATCAAAGCTCTTTCTCAGGCAGATTCAGACAGTGGGACTGATTTCTGGCATGCGGTGCCAGCCCTGTCCCCAGGGCTCACTGAGATGGTCATTAAGAGGGTGTAGTAGTGCGTACAAGTAATCCCAGTTTGGGAGGCTGACAAGAGGAGGATCACTACTAGTCTGATCTGTGTACTGAGACCCTGTAGACCCTGTACTAAATATATTAAAAAATCAGAATATTAAGTATTTTGAGGAAAAATGAGCTGAGATTTTTTTCAAAAATCTTTCTATATTTTTGAATTTGAAATCGTTTCAAATGTTTTAACTTCAATTTAAATTCACATACATTATATATCGACAAATTAACTTTTTGTAGTAGGTTTATGTCACCTTACAGAATGAAATTCCACGTACTGAGCCATATTATGAATTTCCCATAGCACTGTGTAAACATAATTTGCAAGATTAAAGAGGTTATTTTAACGGTTGATTTATGCTGTGCTCTACGGTATAGTATTTTTTCTTAACTAACAAACTATAGGTTTCTGGCTCTTCTGCCTTCATTGATTACCTTGCATCCTTACAGAAAGACTAATAATCAAACAAGAAAGGCAAAATGGACAAACATGGCGAAAACTAGTTACAGGGAAGTCTCCACATCCCACGTCAGAATTGTTCTGCCAGGGCTCATCTAGCCAGTTCTGTGCAGCCTGTGTAAGCACAGTTGTCAGCATGTGCTGACTCAGTGGTGGCCCTGATTACAGGAATAAAACCATGCAGTTAAGAAAGGTTGTGCCCTGGAGATTCCTTTTAAAGATTGGCTATTCCCTGCCCTAGATTTTCAGAGTGGAAACTAAACTTGAAACTTCAGTAACAACAAAAAGCAAAATTTTTCACCAAGAAAATACGTTTCCTTTATCAGATGCTGCAGTCATCAAAATTTTATCTAGATTTTATCCATGAGAAAATCGTTCCTAAGTATGAAGAAGCACAATCTAAGACATATTTTCATCTGCAACGTTATCTACATAGGAAGTTCCCTGGAACTAAATGCCCAGTGTGATTCCATATTAAATTGTAGTTCTGTAAAACAGTAATAATTTCTTTTTTGCATAATATAGATGTAAGCATACTTAACATAATATTATGATTTCTTCATTTAAAAAGTAATTAATGTATTTTTAACTACATACTAGGAAAACTTCCATTTTAGTTTATTAATAATTTTAAATTTAATAAATATTGATTAGAAAGATTATATATTATGATTTTACAACCATTTCAATCTTTAAATACTTACAAATTAAACATCACTATAATTGAAAAGTATGATCTTTTATTTTACTTATGTTTGTTCATGTTGTACGTAATATGTATGATTATCTATATCTATCTGTCAGTCTATCTATCTATCTATATGTCTACAAATAATTTTTTAATATCTTTCAATAACAGCATGTTCTTTTAGGTAGTAACTTATAGCACCCACTCTTTAAAATACTTGATAGCAACATTGGGAAAATAATGAATTCATTTTTTTATACAAATTAAATTTCTATCTGATGAACTCAAAAGTCTAGTTGAATTTTTCAACTAAAAAAGACATTCTCCAAGTTTCTAAATTAATTAACTGGTGAAATCAGCAATGCTATATAGTCACATATAAATTATAATATTAGCATAAAACCTGATGGGAGAGATTTACAATTCTTACAATATAAATAGACGTTATGCCTGATTCACTCTTCTTAAAGTATAATGAAGTAAAAAAAATAAAATACCAAAGGCTGCTTCTATTAAAGTTATCTAGGGAGAAGAAAATTCTTTAGTTTTTAATTCTCATCAATTGAAATACCATCAGAATGATTTTTTCTCTCTTTTTGTTGGTAAAATATGTTTTGTTCCAAAGTGAGAATAAAAACATAGATTTTTGGAATAGAAAGCAGATGAGAGCCTGTGTTAAAGGTTGTGTTTGTTATTTGCAACTATAATTGATCATTATTTTGAGTTCGAACTATTCTATTCCTTAACATATATAAGTATTATTTATTATATTTTGTCTCTCAGAAATAATAGTTTTGTGGATAAGTGTTTTTCACTGTTGTATTATTCATTGGTTTGTGAACCCATGATATATGCTTATATAATTTATTCATGCTTGAAAGTTTGTAAATCTACACATATACTATAAATTACTTCTAAAATTCCTTATCTGTTACTCTACTTTCTTATTTATTTATTTATTTTAGTATTTTTTAGGGAAAGGCCTACAGGGTGATTGGGTCTCACTACTAGATCGGACTTGTAGTGATTCTCGTCTTTACAACCTCCCAAGAGCAGGGATAACAGATGCATGCCACCATGCCCAGTCAGCTGTGGTCTCAGGGTGTGCCTGGGACTGCGGGCCAACCCAGCAGGCCCTGGGATCAAACCCCTAGCCCCTGCGCCTGCTTCAAAAAACTTTAGTCTGCTGAGCTCTTTGGCTGGCCCTTGTTGCTCTACTGTATAAGATGTTTTCCATTTAAGAATTTTATTTTGCTACTTATTACTAGTACGCACAAGATGTAGAATTAAATTTCTGACATTTACACTTTGGCTTAATCATCTACTGATATGTGACCTTTGACAAGTGTCTCAAACTCCGTAAAAAGGTACTAGTTTTTATAACTTGGAGATGAAACCAACTGCTATAGTCTTTGTGAAAATTTAAAATATAGTGCAATAAAAACTCTGTATAACAACCTTAAATATAATTCCTATATTTAATAAATGTTAAGTTTTTTTATATTATGAGTTAAATCTTTATTATTGTCTTTAATTTGATATAAATATAAGGAATTGAAGCATGATTTGCTTTTGAAATAATAAATATTTGTTTTCTGTCCTATCTTTGTTGAATACTTTTCTACTTAAAAATACAAAATATGATAATCTTAAGGTAAAAATGATAACTTTTATAAAAAGTGTGTCTTGGTCCATTTTGCTTATTTCTGAGACAAAATACCTGATGCTCAAAGTTAAGGAAGGAAAAGTTTTTTTAAGCTCACAGTTTGTGAAAGAGTCTGCACATAGTGGGCTGTTTCCATAGCAGGCTGGCCTGGCAGAAGTCAGGGTTGCAGGTCAGCAAAAGCAGCAAGAGCGGAAGGGGCGGAGAGAGAGAGAAGACTCTGCTGTGACTGACGTGGATTGCAGCACTCGCACCCCGCGCGAGCCAAGGAGTCCGTCACACACTCAGCTGCATCCAGAGAGCACCACCCATGGTTCTACGAGGCTTTGGGAGCGTCGTGCAGACACAAGCTGTGACATGAGGCTAAACAGGCATCCTGCTAAAGTAAGGTCCTCCAAGAAATGAATAGCAACATACAGAAGTTATTTAAGCTTTTATATTTGCTCTCAGTTAAATGTCATTCTGTTGAACTTTCTTATTTCCAGTAAAAATAATGTATAATTTCACAGTGAAACTTGAAGATGTTAATGCTACTTCTCTATGCCATTATCAAGAAAAAATAAAATAAGCTAACCGAACAAAGAAATAATATATAGGAAAAATTTTGCTATGAAGTTTTTATTAATTCAATACATTGTAAATTACTCCCATATCCACTTTTATCCCCTTTCATATTATAAGGAATGTATCACAGTAAAAACATATTTTTTAGCTACACTGAAATTATTTCAATGCAAACTTTATTATAAGAACCAAATCATACATTTGAAATATACTTGGACATATGCTGTCACCTTCTTTTTAACCTCTGATATGACATTGAAAAATTAGCATAAAATGTTAATATAGGGGCTGGGAGATGGCTCAGTAGAATCTTAAAGTGCCTCCTTTCAAGTGAAAGGGTCTGAGTTCAGTGCCTGGTTCCACACAAAAAAAAGTTAGTTAAGAGACAAAATTATATAATGATTCTCTATTTAACTACTTTGAACAATTTACTCTAATTTTATCACTTACAGAAAACAAATATTAAATGGCTATAAATCTATCCATTGTTTATTTATAGGCTTTGGAGCAATATTTTATGAAGTATGCTTTTACTTTTTCTATAGATGATTATTTTGATTATGCCATTCTAAAGAGAACATTCTCCGAATCAACATCTAATTATTTCTCAGAGGCTTCCTACTTAGTGCATAATCATCTTCTCTAAACTGTTCAACATATAGATTTTATTATTTATAGAGAATACCTTCAGTTTTCTCCTGATTGATACATACAGCAAAAGTACAATCTTATTTATGTACCAGCTTGTGTTCAAATATAATTCTCTTTATAAAATACCTTCAACAATTAATTTTTAAATATGAAAAAGGTCTGTATTGAACAACAAAAATATCTCATATTATTTGTGACAAAGGAAGATAAAGATGAATAACCATTTGGATTTCTTAAAATGATCAATATGCTTCTCTAGCACTGCTGACTATTGACAAATTAAGAAATCAGAGCTACTATTTTGACCTACAAAGCAATAGCTTTATCACTAAGCAACTTATAATTGGTCATTTATCTAGTGATAATTGTAACATTTCATCGCAACTTAGTCTAAAACTTTCAGTCTTACATTCAATTCTAAAGTTGCCCCCTTGTAACTTCTCAGTGAACAACACAGTAGACTGCATATAGACTATTTTTAAATAAAATAATGAATATTGATTTTTTTCTACCAACAATGAATTTATGACATTAAGCTGTTCCAGTAATTCAGTATTTCACCCACTTAGATATATCCTTTTCCTTCATTTCAGAAATGAAGACCAGTCAGCAAAACAGTGCATGTCCTAATATTTGGAGTCCTAGTCTATCTCAGCAGCTAGCCCTTATGGTCTTCTTGATACCTATTCTTGCGCTATGTGTGTTGATTTTTAACACTGTTCTGCATTCTGATCACAGAAAACTGACTCTTAATCCTTAAAGCCTTAATGATAACTCAAAAAAACTACTTCATAAAGTACTGCAGCAAAGACACTGATTCATTAATACTTGCAGTGTTGGTAGTTAAGGTAAATATGAATTATAATTTAAAGTCCAAGGTGATATTGTATGTAAATATAGCACATGATAAAAATGTGAAAATTTATTTGATAGAAAATAATTGATTTAATAGATGCAATGTGTTTTCATAAAACAATGCTTTAATTTCTCCTTAATTTTAATGCCCTCTATTAAAACTTAGAATACAGTTGTTTATGTGTAACTGTAGAATTTTAATATTTCATTTAAAATCAATTTTCTGTTTCCTTGAACTCTAATTCCCTTAACATAATTAATCTTCATGTGTCTCACATAGAACTTATAAAATTCATAACTCAAGCTTATATTGATATTGTTAATATCTATGAATGCTGTAAATTAGACACAAAATTGTACAAAATTGGAAATGCTTAGAACTTTACATAATTTGGCCAAATTTGTAAACGATATATTGATAATTTGTGATGTATTAATTTGAAAATGCTGTTCTTTCCAATGTGTCATGGCCTGTCAACGTAGTTTATTTCTAACACTCTGCACAGTAGAACCAGGTTTTGCTAAAAACAAGCAAATGTAAAAATGCCTCCTTCATGCTTTTGCATTGACAAATGCACGAGTCAATTGAAACTTTTAAGTAAAATAATTGGGTATTTGGTAAAGAAGAAATGAGAATCTATAGTCTTCTTCAGAATTGCACTCAGAAAAATCACCTCTGTATGTATGGGTACATATGAATCAATAAACTAATGGTGAAATGGTAGCATAAAAATATAATCCATTCATTTTTTTTCTTTTCATTTTATTGAAGTACAAATGTCACTCAGACAGTTTCAAGACACCTTAGCAATACAGATTCGATAAATTAATACATTGCAAACTGTTTTCATAATGTTTTGGTATTGTACAAGGTGCATACATGATATTATATTTGCAGATATTATTTTAGCAGATATATCTTATCAGTGAATTAAGAGTGTAGCTGCTTAATTATTTTTATACCTGAATTATATCAAAAATTCAATAATTATTTTCCTAGTGGATGACTGTAGTACTAGAAGCCGGCATAATATCCTGTCCAACCACCATTAGTGCAGATCTTGCCTCTCATAGAATTATGTAGAAGCACAGTGTTATCTATCCCAACTGTATGTCTATACACACCATGATTTTTTCTTTCTACACCCCTTCCTTTGTCTACACCTGTCAAAAGTGGGCACTCCATTGACATTCAACTAATTTAGGTGTGCCTTTGAAAATCACTACACATACATGTCACTTCCCTATACTCACACAAATAATCTCTTTTTTTTTCTTTTCTTTTCGTATTTTTAGTACAGGGCCTAAGAGTCTCACTGCATAGATCAGACTCATAGTGTTGCTCCTGTTTTCAGTCTCCCAACAGCTGGGATTATAGGCACCATGCCCAGTTTCAATTGCCATCTCAGTGTGCCCTGGGTGTGGGGCCACCATGGCAGGCTGGGTCAGGAACCATGGTCCCAGCACTTGCCAAAGCAAATGCTTTAGTCCCCTGAGTTATCTAGTCGACCCTCACACACACATTCTTGCAGTCAAATATTTAGTGTTCTACTGCCAGACATTTGCATATTTACTTTTCTTTTGAGTCAGTTGCTCAGAAAAAATAATTTATATAAAAGGAAAATTTAAGGATCACTTATGTTTTGTGTGTGTAATTCAATGATAGGCTAGCTTTAATTTTATTTTCTTTCTCCTCCTGGTAATTTGAACTATATACTTGCACCAATACTTGAAAAATATTTAGTTTCCTCATTGTATAAGTTGTTTGGGTATTAAAGAAAATATAAGGTCTATGAAACATTGGGAAAAATCATATTCATTTGCTCCAATTACTTAAATGTCAAAAGCTCTGTGTTTATTTATTTATTTATTTATTTATTTATTTTTTTGTCTTTTTGAGACAGGGTCTCACTATGCAGTTCAGGCTGGCCTTAAGCTCACTTTGTAGCTCAGGCTGGTCTTGAACTCTCAAGGATCCTCCTGCCTCAGCCTCCCGAGTGCTGGGATTACAGGCCTGCGCCACCACGCCCGGCCTAGCTCTGTGTTTAGATGAGTAATAAATACCTGCGTCTCCAGTCAAGGGAGAACTTGACAGAAGTGGGATTAAAGTTTTTATGTTGATCAGTTGCTAGAAGGTGAGGATGGCTGAGAGAGGCACTAGTAATGTAACATTTCAGCTTCAATTACTTAAATAGTAAATTTTAATTGAAGAATACATTAAATCAAGAGTAAAATTTTAAGTGGGCAATATATACTGTTAACATAAAACTGCAGTATTTAATCAATTCTTATAATTATTTAAAATTATAAACCAAAAGCACAAAATAACCTGGACCTCAGGCTCTTTGTAATATGCCTGAAAAGAGTGAGTCAGCCGTGAGGTTGATTAGAAATCAGTCTCACATCTGTGACAGGTCCTGAATTTCTTTACAATCTTCTCCTTTCCATGGAGATATGAAAAAAATATATGCACAGTTTTAATAAAAGGTGAGTCCTGAGGGCCAGCCAGGTAGCACAATGGACTAAAGCACCTGCTTAGGCAAAGTGTATGGACCAGGGTTTGATCCCCAGCATTGTAAACCATGCTGACCCCGCCCTCAGGGCACTGAGAGCAGCTGAGATGGGGCATGGTGGAACGCACCTGTAATCCCAGCGCTTGTGAGGCTAAAACAGGATTACTATGAGTCTGATTGACATAGTGAGACCCTACAGACCTGATACTAAAATACATAAAAAAGTAAAATAAAAATGAATCCTGTAGAGTGCTTGTTTTTAATAGCTATGATAGTTGAGATACTAAAAATGAGAAGTATGTCATTTCTCCAGAAGCTACACTGAGAATTCAGGACAATGTGTGCAATTTAAATTATCCAAAACACTTTTATTGTGTTTTCTGGAGCAGTCAAAATTACTTTTACTTCCTTTTTTCAAAAAAGAAAATCAGGAAATTGAGCTGGGGAGACAGCTTAGCAGTCGAAGTACCTACCAGGCAAGTGAAAGGTATCGAGCTTGATTTCCAGTACCGCGTGCCATGCTGGCCTGAAATCCTGGAGCACTGTGATGGTCACCGAAACTGTGTGGCACACACCAGTAATCTCAGTGCTAGGAAGGCTGAGCCAGGAGATTCACTCTGAGTCCGAGTTGCATACAAAGACCCTGAAGCAACAATAAAAATAAATAAATAAATAAGAAATAGAACATATCCAGCACTAGTGACCTGGCTTTAGAGCTGAGCATCCATAGAAGGAAATAGGTTGCATTGAATTATCAAATATGGTACAGTAATCCCTTGTTATTTCATAGTTCAAAATTTGTGGACTCATTGTTTCACAGATCTTCAAATTATAAATGCAAGTTATTGCCTGGGAGACAGCTCATGGTATAAGCACAGGACTGGCATGAGCAGTGTCCTGAGTTAGGTCCTCAGTGTTGCAAAAACAAAAAAAGCAAACGAAAGACAAAAAACAGAGAGAGAGAGAGAAAGAAAAAAAATCATGGCAGATTTTTCTCTATATCATGGGAGTTTACAGTACCATACAGAATATATATGTTGTTATAATTGCATAGATTTGTGAGTTTAGAGAATGGTTTAAAAATTAGAAGTGTGTTTAAAAGTATGGGAAAGGTTTATAAGAATATGGGAAAGATTTATAAAACCTTGAAATATACATAAGTACTAAAATAAATATAAACTCGCTTCATCACTGATTTTCACTTATCAAGGGAGTGCTGGAACATAACCTCTGCAATAAGTAAGGGACCACTGTACTCAAACTTGAACAATAAGTGAGTAAGGGAGGTGGAGGAAGGAAATAAACCAATGAATTCTGAATGTATTTTGTCTAATAGTTCAGATAATGATTGGGAGGTAAAAATTGATAATTTAGCTGGAATAACCTTTTAACTGTCTTACTGTCTTTAAAATTGAATACACTTTCAGAACAGTATTTGTAGTAGAAATAGCAAGAATAAAAATATTTGCACACTGCTTCAAACTCCTTTTTCTTGCTATTTAGTCTTGCCAGTGAGGTGGTGAGTAGTTTCAATGCACCTTTTGCCCACTTTACTGAAGTAGTGTTGGACAGCACCTTGTTTCAATTAAGCAGCATTTTTTTTGACTGCTGGATGCAGTAGGATGCCAAGGGCTTAGGCGCTGCAGTTTTATCACACACAACTAGAAAGAAGAGAGCTGTGCGCCCTCCAGGGATTCAAGGAGCATTTCTTTTAAGTGGACAGTGAAAGCTGATACATACATGCTTCTTTCCTCTCTTCCTTGAATAATATGCAGTTTTACAACCCGATTATAAGGCTCAGGCAGGATGAAAAAAGACACTTGCCAATGGAAATTTCATCTTCCCACTGACTTTCTTGAGATCTCTGTTTACTTCCTGTGCCCTATTTTTCTGCTCCTTCAGATAACACTGGAAATAAACTACTGCAGACAAGTGCTTTTCCTTTGGGCCTACTTTCAGGGAACTCAGGCTAAGAAAACAAGCTCATTAATAGCAGTTTTAGTTATGCATGAGTAAAAAGAACATTTACTCCTTTAAAAATATGTTTAGAACCAAGAAGGTAAATGATGCATTTGGATGCTTTGGGCTGCTCTACGGGAAAATTTTAAGTATGTAAAGAGGCAGAAATTGAAGGACAAATCAGGACACACAAGTGCTATCTGCTGCTCAAAATGTTACTGACCTTTTTAGGTTTCACAAAAGCACAGAAATTATTTACTATATGTAATAATAATTTTGGAAGCAATGGTGAAACATTCTAAATTCAATGTATATTGTAGAACATTTGGGTCAAGAAGAAAACTCTTCTATAGCAAAGGGAAATGTGTTCGGCAGAAAAAAATATGAGGTCATTTATTTTGTCCTTTTCTACTGAATTACAGCAAGATTCTTTTTTTTTTCTTTCAGAGGATGTAGAATTTGTTGGTTTTTATTTATTTATTTATTTATTTATTTATTTATTTATTATTTTATTGAACTACAAATGTCAATCAGACAGTTTCAAGACACCTTAACAATACAGATTCGATAAATTAATACATTGCAAACTGTTTTCAGAAAGTTTTGGTATTGTACAAGGTGCATACATGATATTATATTTATAGATGTTATTATAGCAGATATCTCTCATCAGTGAATTAAGAGTGTAGCTCCTTACTTATCTTATTTTTTATACCTGAATTATATCAAAAATTCAATAATTATTTTCCTAATGGATGACCGTAGTACTAGAATCAGACATAATATCCTATCCAACCACCATTAGTGCTTCTCATAGAATTATATAGAAGCACAACGTTATCTATCCCAACTGTACTGTCTATACACACAAATCATGATTTTTTCTTTGTACAACCCTTCCTTTGTCTACACCTGTCAAAGGTGGGCACTCTATTGACATTCAACTAACTTAGGTGCTTGAACTTGACACCACAATCCAACAGAGTCCAGCATTCTACAACAATAGTGAGTTATTCAAAGAAGTTGTCGACCATAGCCATTTACAGCTCGGCTTAATATTATGGCGCCATGATGTATACTTCATTTTTATACGTTTCTGCTGGATGGTTAAGACCTAGATAGATCAAGACTTATATACCAACACATGAACTTTATATTTCTTTTGTGGTCAGGGAAGCCCTCTGAGGGTTTATCTTGTAGTCCTGTACATAATTCTGTAGAACCTTTGTCTGTGTCATCCATGTGGATGAGTCATGGCCAATGCTTGACCAGTTTGCTCTCTGTGAGAGCTTGAGAGAAAGTTTTCTCTTCATGTGACTCTCCCCAGGCCCACTATAGAACTTCAATCTCTTTCCTCTGTGGCTCCATAATCTCCTTGTTCAGAAAATATGGAGCTCACCTGAGTTTCATGATGTTGCAGTACAGGTTCTCCTATGTCCTGAGTCTTTGCTGACCTTGAAAGGCTAGGGCCAAAATGTTGGCTGGCCTTGTGGCTCTTCTATTTCTCCAACTCTGACTTGTGATCTTAGGTTATTAACCATCCAGAAGAAAAGCTGATTAGTATCTTGCAGCATATGCCATTCACTTTGCCTTATCTGACTCAATTGATTTTACTTGTACATTTCCTTTTGCATTTCTGCTTTTAGCTTGTAATACTAGGGAGACTATACAATATTTACACATGTCTGTCTGGTTTATTCCACTTATGAGTATATGTTCAAGTGACATCCACTTCAGTATAAATGCTTCAAATTCATCATTCTTAATAGCTGAGTAATACTCCATTATATAGAAATACCACATCTTTTTCAACCATTCCTCATGTGATGGACATCTTGGTTGTTTCCAAGATTTTGCTATCATACATGGCACTGGTATAAACATAGGTACACTTATAACTCTATGATACAATGTATCCAGATCATTTGGGAAAATTCGTAGTAGGGAGATAGCCTGCTTAAATGGGATTTCTAGTCCTACTCTTTTGAGGAGTCTCCACACTGACTTCCATAATGGTTGTACCAGTCTATATCCCACCAGCAGTGGAGAAGTGTTCCATTTTCCCCACAACCTCTCCAACATTTGTTGTTGTTTGATTTCCTTATGATAGCCATTCTTTCTGGAGAGAGATGATATCTCCGTGTTTTTTTTATTTACATTTCATGAATGTCTAGCGATGTGGATCAATTTTTCATATATTTATTTGCTTCTTTCATTTCGTCCTCTGAGCAGGGGGTATTCATCTCAGATGCCCATGTCTGAATTGGGTCTTTAAATTTGAGGGCCCTGTTATATCTTAGTTCTTTATATATTCTAGACAGCAGTCCTCTGTCTGATTGCTTATTAGTTAGGATTTTTTCAAAGTTTGTGGGTTGTCTTTTCACTCTGTTGACAATTTCTTTTGACATGCAGAAGCTTCTTAAGAAGAGTTGATGCCAGTTGTTGATTCGTTCAAGAGCTTCTTGTGCGAATATGTTTGTTCATGAACTCTTTATCTATCCCTATGTCTTCAATGATCCTCCTACTTTCTCTCCCAGGAGATTGAGTGTTTCTGTTTTAATATTTAGATCTTTAACCCATTTGGACTTGAACATAGTGCATGGTGATAGAGCTGGGTCAAGTTTTAGTTTTTGACATGTAGAAAGCTATGTTTTCCAGAACCATTTGTTGAAGAGGCTATCTTTCTTCCAGTGAGCTTGTGTAGCCCCTTGTCGAAGATAAGATGGCTGAGTGTTTCGTAGATGCCTCTGTATCTTCTAATCTATTCCACTGATCCTCAGGTCTGTTTTGTTGCCAATACCATGTTGATTTTATCACAGTGGCTTCGTAGTATAATTTCAAATCAGGAATTGTGATGCCTCCTGCCTTGTCTTGATTGGCCAAGATTGCCTTTGCTATTCTAGCTCGTTTGTGATTCCAAATAAGTTTTAGGATTGATTTCTCTATATCTGGTAGGTATGTTGGTGGGAGTTTGATAGGGATTGAATTAAATCTGTCCAACAAGTTGGCGTGTATGTCCATCTTCACGATGTTGGTTCTCCCTATCCAGAAGCATGGAATATCTTTCCATTTTCTGATCCTCTATAATCTCTTTTCTTAGGATGTTGTAATTTTCCACAAAAAGATCTTTGACTTCCTTGGTTAAGTGAATCCCAAGGTATTTCATTTTCCACGGTGCTATTGTAAAAGGTATTGTTTCTATTGTTTTCCTTTCAGTGGGCTTGTTATCTGTGTAGAAGAAAGCTATTAACTTTTGAGTGCTGACTTTGCATCATGCTATGCTACTGAATTTCCCTATCAGTTCTAGTAGTTTCTTGGTGGAATTTTTAGGGTCTTCCAAATAAAGTATCATGTCGTCTGCAAATAGTGATAATTTAACTTCTTCTTTTCCTATTCTTATTCCCTTTATTGCTCCTTCTTTTCTAATGGCTGTTGCTAAGGATTCCAAGACTATATTGAATAGGAGGGGTGATAGAGGACATCGTTGTCTTGTACCTGATTTAAGAGTAAAAGATTTCAGTTTTTCCCCACTTAGGATTATATGAGCTTTTGGGTTGCCATAGATGGCTTTTATCAAGTTAAGATAGAGTCCATCTATTCCAATTTTCTGTAGGACCTTGAACATGAATGAGTGTTGGACTTTGTCACAGGCTTTCTCTGCATCAATTGAGATTATCATGTAGTTTTTAGATTTCAGTCTATTAATATAGTGTATTACATTTATAGATTTTCGAATATTGAACCATCCTTGCATCCCTGGGATGAATCCTACCTGGTCATCGTGTATGATCTTCTTGATGATTTGCTGTATTCTATTTGCCAGGATTTTCTTGAGTATTTTTGCATGTATGTTCATGAGGGAGATTGGCCTGCAGTTCTCCTTTTCAGTTGTGTCTTTCCCTGGTTTTGGAATGAGTATTATACTTGCCTCCAGAAATGATTTTGGGAGGACTTTTTCCTTTTCAACTTTGTGGAAGAATTTGTGGAGTGTGGGATTATATCTTCTATAAATTTCTTGTAGAATTCAGCTGTGAATCCATCAGGCCCTGGACTTTTCTTTGTCGGTAGGCTTTTTATCACGTTTCGTATTTCGTTGGTTCTTATCAGCTTATTGGGAGTTGTAATATCTTCTTGATTCAGTTTTGTTAATTTGTACTTTCGGGGAATCTGTCCATTTCTTCTGTGTCTTCCAATCTGTGAGTGTAAAGATCTTGACATAACTATTGATAATCTTTTGAATTTCCACTGGGTCTGTGTTGATTTCACCCTTTACATTCCTTATCAATTCTACTTGAATTTTCTTTTGCCTGTTTTTGATGAGGTTGGCAAGAGGCTTATCAACTTTATTTAGTTTTTCAAAGAACCAACTTTTTGATTTGTGGATTCTTTGAACTGTTTTTTTCATCTCAATTGAGTTAATTTCTGCTCTAATCTTTATGATTTCTTCCTGTCTTTGCGCTCTGGGTTTTGTTTGCTCTTCTTTTTCTAGTTGTCGGAGGTACAACATTAAGGTGCTAATTTGTTCCCTTTCTGTTTTCCTAATGTGTGAGTTCATAGCTATGATGTTCCCTCTAAGAACTGCTTTCATCGCATCCCATAAATTCTGGTAAGTTGTACTTGAATTTTCATTGAATTGTAGATATTGTTTAATTTATTGTTGAATTTCTTCTGCGACCCATTGATTGCTGAATAGGGTGTTGTTTAGTTTCCATGTATTTAGTGGGTTTTTCTGGTTTCTTTTGTCATTTATTTCCAATTTCATTGCATTGTGGTCAGATAGTATGTCTGGGATAATTTCTGTTTTCTTTCATATACGTACTCATGACCTCTAGACTAGTATGTGGTCTATTTTGGAAAATGACCCGTGTGCAGCTGAAGAAAATGTGTATTCAGCTGTGGTTTGTGGAACACAGTGTATATGTCCACCAGGTCCATTTGTTCCAAGCTCTGGTTCAGTTTTGCTACTTCCTTGCTAATTTTTTGTCTGGTTGACCTATCTTTTTGAGATAAGGGTGTGTTAAGATTTCC